>JANIJG010011313.1:3257-42660 GCA_024611175.1 Megaceryle torquata
AGGCAAATCCACTGCAGAATTTGTATCCAGGCAGAAATTGAATAGAAAAGTTCTCTCCCTTGCGTTTTGTTGTGGTTTTGGTTAGTTGAAGTGTGTTGTGCTCAACATCTCCCAGCAGTCGGGAGCCATTCCTGGGAATCTCTCAGAGATTCTTTGCTGTCTGTGTAGGCCTGGCCTGATCTTGTTAGTAGGATTCCTAGTTACACAATCCAGAGCACAGTCCATGGAAACTTCAAACTCAACAACCCAAGGTTTTTGGTTGGTTTTTTTTTTTTTTGGTGCAGAAGGTATCAGCAAGTTGTTTGTGGTATTGGAGTAATAATGTGCAACTTTGTGTCTGTTCTTCATTCCAGAAAGGCAGCCAGTTGAATTGCAGTGTGCAAAGTTTAGATACTGGAAAGCTTGATTTTGGCCTATAGTTCACATTAGCAGGAATGCAGGGTAGTATCTATATGGACAATTTACTCCTGAACTTGAAAATATACTTTAAAACACACCTGAGACAGGTGTGTCTTGTTCACAAGGTCTCTGGCTCATTTCATCTTGAGTCTAGTGCCTGAAATCTTTGAAGCGACTATTGCTGGCTCTTTTCACAAGTGAAAAACAGGTATACCAAATGAGGTGACAAGCTTGTCTAGCTAGTATCTTCCTAGAGTCTGGGTGCAGCAGGATTTGCGTGTGGAAGGGAGAGTTAAGATTGAAGCAAATCTAAAAAATAACTACCCTGTATAGCCTTCTGGAGGTAAGTGGCTTGGTGATTTCCAAAGCCAAAGTGTTTAATCTTTGTGTTCAAAAGTAGCTAATGAGAGTGCTTTGTTGAAGCAACATGGTTTGATAGCCATCAAATTCATGTCTGCAGGAATGCCGCAAGGCTTTTCTTTTGGAGAGAAGAATGGTTTTATTGTAAAATACTTTGCTTTCTAGCTTTATTAGATCATTGAGGACTAGTAAGCAACTAGCTGTGAAATGGAGACTATTAATTTTTAAAATGCATAGCATTTAGCAAGATAACTTGTATGTAAGCTGATGGTGCTTGATCTCACACTTAATCCTAACTCCATTGCTTACAAACAAGTTTAGAAAAAATAACACTGAACTATGTAATAGACCTTGAATATAGCATTGGATAAACTAGCACATGCTAGAGACAAAAAACATGTTGCTGCAAGCAGGAACTGGTTTAAAAGATAATCTTCGCTCTCTTAGAATGTTTTTGAAGGCTTTTGAATGTAGTTTCTTAATACTTGCTTTGTCTCCTAATACACCTGATGAAGTCCTTTCCATAAGATACTCTTTACGCTGAAGGAGTCTCTGTGTAGAAATTTGGGATGCCCTTTGACTGTCTGAGGAGTCTCTGTTTAGCTTCTTTACCTCGGTGTGAGCAATGACAGATAGGGAAAATCCACAAACTGTGGGCTAATAAATATAACACAGCAGTTAGTAAACTGTATTCCTGCAGTGTTTTGCTGTTTTTCTATCCGCTGCCATATGTGTCTCCTAACAATGGTCTTAGAAGCCTCAGGCTGGGTTCCTTGAATCTGTGAAACATTGCTTTCCTGCCCAGCCTTTCAGGCATTTTTAAATCCATCTCACATGATGCTAGATTTGCGCAATGCTTGAGGGTTGCAGAAGACTCAGCTGACTTCTTAAATACTTGGAATAGTGATCAAGCAGTGTCCGTCTGATTAGGCAGAAAAATGACAGATCTAAACCTTTATGCAGGGCTTTGCCACCTTTATGCTTTATTGCTACATAGCTATCAACATGTACTTCTTTCAGAGCAATTACTGTCTCAATGGCCAGCAGGACCAAAGAGGGAAGGAGACGTGTGTGTTGCTGGTCTCACTGTGCTAGAAGCACTAGAGGTGACGTCTGGTGGTAGTATTTAGTCACACTGTGCATCCAGGTGTATCAAAGATCATATTCATAACCTAGTGTGACGCTTACAGTCTGAATTTAAGGGAACAGTATCATGAGTGAGCAGCTTGCAGGTTGTAACAACAAGCACATTGTCTGCAAATGACTCTGGCAACCAAAGATCAGAGGGGGATATAAGTGGTTTTGATTTTCTTTTGTGTGGTGTTACATTTTTGCTGTTGATAACCACTGTGAATGCACTGAAGCTTGAAACACAACTTGAAGCACAGTGATAATGGAATCATCAGTAATGGTGGGCACATAAATGTGGGCTTATTTGTGAACACATAAATGTAGGCCTGTTTTTCTTGGCAGATGATGAATGTATGTCTGTTTTGGGAATGTAAGAGTGTTTTTGAGCTGTGTAGTATTGGTTTCAGCTGGTGGTTTGCAGATCCTTAGTTCATTTTCGCACTAGAATGGGAGTAATTCTCTAACTTTGTAGCGCTATATAAATATTTTTCCTGCTTTGGAGCATTCACCTCATCTGATCCTCCTGACAGCAGAAGCTTGTTTAAAGTCCAGAACATGAATTGCACAACTCTGCCCCAGTGCTCCAGTACATTAATTTTTTTCATAGAGTCACCTCTTCTCACAGATGACATCTAAAGTTAATTCTAAGGTGTTGTCAGGCTGATAAGTGTCATATAAATGCCAAATAAGTTCGGAGAGTATCAAGTGAACCTATGTCTATCACAGACTGCTCTTGTAGCTCCTCTTTAAGTAATTTCTTAGGCTTGTCCTTGAACAAGATACTAGTCTGGGGCTTGGGTCCAGTTTGCTGTTTGTCAACCTACCCACACATGGAAAGAGCTTACAAAGAAGAAAGATTTTTCTTATCTCTGTCCAGCTGTGAATAGCACTTGGTTCAAATCCAAAAAGCCTCATCCTTCCTCCCCCAGTGAGGGTGGGAGAGAGCTGCTGCATACTTCAGGTGTGCCAAACCCTTTGTGTCTCTGACAAAGGACTCAGCTGTGTAGGTGGGTACTTGCAATTGCTGCACCTGCCATGCATGTTTGTCATGAGACAGGCAGGGTCAGAGGTAGAGTTTTGTTATTAGAAATAAATATTACAGTTTTTTTGGTTTTGGTTTAATATATATATATATATTTAGGCTTGATCCTTTAAACGTCTAAGAACCCACTGGTGGTTTACAAAAGGAGCTGTCAGTGCTACTCTAAAGCTGTGGTGTAAATGACTCCATAGTGAAATAATTCCATTTAGATATACTAGCTACTGACAACCTTTCTGATTTAGCCCACTCATCCTTCCCAGTATTTGCAACCATAAGCACTTTTTATGTCCCTGGGAAACAGGAGTCCTGGGTCCCAATGCTACATACAGACTGACAACTTAGTATTGTTGCAGAGTAGCAAGAGATTGGTCCCATTTATTTCCAGGAACTCTGAAACGTATAATTTTTTTTTAATAAAGTGCTCCTCTTCTGTCCAAACAAGCAATCGAGTTTGAGTGAGCTATGTGCATGCCATTGTTCTTGCTTCCCCCACCATGAGACTGTATCCACACAACACCTTGTTGAACCCTGTTTTTCAGCTATTAACTTACTTTCTCACAGTTGGTTTGTTTCTTAGTAGTTGCATCGTGTACTGTTGGCAAAATAGTTAGCTTCTGGTATTAAACTTGCTGGCTTGAATGTTTGGAAGTTGTACAGCTTGTTTTGCTTTCCTACAGTGATTGCAAAATTCTGAAACAAGCACCCTGACAATGCCTGTGCACCAGCTGGTAGCTCTAAGGGTAAATTCCCATGGTTACTCCTAAATTTAACTTAACCTGATAAACCTGAGGTTCTGTCTAGTGACCAGTGTCGCATTAAGAAAAGAGTTGAAGGCTGGGAAGAGTGTAAAAGGAAAGAAGACTTGCAGATGCATCAGAATTCTGCCAGCAGAATGTCAGGAAGATGTATTTTCCCTTCCCTAATGGGAATAACTCAAGTACTTCTCTAGTAGGGAGGTTTTATTAATCAGAAGTTCTGATGTTATCGTTGCTAATAAAATAGACTCAAGAACCAGCCTTATGCCTTTGCAGTTTCATCTTCCACATTATATAACAGATACTTTTGCAAAAGCACCCTAGGGCATCTTCTTGCAGTTTCTCTGCTTTTCCCAAGTTCTTTCTTCCCACTCAAGGAGCCTCAAATTGGTTGTTACATATTTCTAAGTAGCATGGTTTGTGCAGCAAAGGTATTTCTCTCATTCTCTCACAGATAAAACTATGTATCTTTGAAATTAGGAGTGTGTGGAGTTGTTTGTCGCTGTTGGGTATGGGGTTTTTTATTATAATTATTTATTTGGTTTGTTTTCAAATGAGGAAAATGGCCTCAGGCAGTTTTGCCTTATTCTTCAGAACACATTTTGTGTTAAGCAGTATGGCTTCACCCAGACACAGGTTGAAAACAAGAGACAACGCAGCAAGGATATTAGCTATGCATAACTATCTTCTTTTTTTAACAAACATAACAGCAGCTAATGGCTTGTGTTTATAATCTCTAAGCTGCTAGTGTAGTATCCTAGCTGAGCAGGCTTAATGTAGATGTTTTTGCAGTTAGCATTGCAGGACAGAATGTTGGAAAGTGTTGTAGATTTCCTTCATCTGCTAGTTTGTCTGTTAAGAGTAGTTCACCGTAACTTTTACATTGGATCTCTGTTTGGATGACTGTGAAGGGAGAAGTGTGGAATACTTCATAAAACAGCAAACACTGGTATAAAAATATACTAGACTGCAGTTTAATTGTTGCATAACTTGCTGTAAATTAAAAGATCCCCTAAATTTTAAAGGCTAAGACATGAAACGGGATGTTAATTTTCTGCCCATAAATGGTCTTAACTTACCAGGATGTTTCTTTTTCTTTTTCTTTTCCTAATAGAAATACCCTGTGTCAAGAATAACCTACTGCTGTCAAGGTGATTATGTTGCCATTCTATGTGATCGGTAAGAATAAATGGAATATTGGCTGAAATCATCACAGCTTCTGCAGAGGCAAGAGTAGCTTTCCCTGTTGGCTGTCCTGACTTTCCCTCAGCCTGCAATACTTGGTGCTGTGGATCTCTGAGCACCCCAGACATGTCTGTGGCCTTGCAGGGAGGTTCCAAGTCCTTGTGCTTGGGGTGAGTGCAAGGGTTACCTGGCTTAGTTTTTCAGAGTTTGTGATGCCTTTCCCTCATAGGAGGAAACACAAGATAAGGATGTGTGAGAGCTCTCCTCAGTGCTTAGGATGTCTCCATAAATTGCTATGCTTGACCTGTGTGTTTTGGGTCCCGTTTTGCTCAGGGTGCTGTGGCAACGGAGCAGGCAAACTTCTATTACTATATTCTGCTCCTGTTAATGGGTTCAGCTGTTCTGTTTAAAACCACAGCATTACTTCAGTTTAAAACTGTGAAGAGGCTACACTGACTTTTGGTTTCAAACATACACATTTGCATAAGGAGAGCACACTTGGCAGCTGAATTGCCAAAGTCCTGAGCAACTGTACAAGTCTGACTAGCAGCAGAATGTCTTGCAAGGATGGACAAGCCATCTTACCATCTCATTCAACAGCATAGATCTTTCTGACAAAAGCTTGACAACAAGAAGTGGAGAGAATGATCTGTCCCCTCAGTGGCCTTGCTTTTCACCAGAGTGAGGAGCTTTAGCTGCTTCCCATCACACCTAATGCATGGGCATCCAAACTGGCCTGGGAAGGGAAGGTCGTGTTGGGCAGGGACTGTGCCCATATAACTTAGCCTGGGGGCCATGCTGTGTTCCACGTCAGGCTTTTATTGCCAGCTTCACAGCTCAGTGTTCCTGAACACTGATGTCAAGTAGACCTGGTAGATGACCTCAGGAGGGAGCCAAGGTGTCCTACCTGGCATACTCAGGACCTGTCCGAGGGAGGTTAGGAAGCTCTGCACGTAGAGATTGTGGCTGTTAGAAGAGTGAGTGCTGATAGGAGAGGTGGAGATGAGTGCAGTGCCAGTGTTCTATTCTTCATGTCAAGCTTTCCTATCCTTCTCATTTGCCCCTCCCCTCATCAGTATGTAATTCCTTTCTTGTTTTATTTTGACTGGTGCTCAGCTATGTGTTCCTTCAAGTGAAGCCATGTAGGCCAGTGCTCTATGATGCAAGACTCCTTATATAAATCCTTAGTAATCCTTATGATATTCCCTTTAGTACCTTTTCTCTTAAAGGAAAGGCATTGTTGACTACTTTTTCATGTAACACTTGAAAAGCCATTTGATGTGGCTTTTCAATACAAAATTTCAAATACAAAAAAGTATTTACAGCTCCTGCCTCAGAAAAGCAAATGGCACTTAAAGTGCTAGAGTATTTTTTGCAATTCCTAATGACTTTGCTTTGGCTCCATTTGGATTTAAGAGTGGGTGTTTTTAGTTTGCTGTACAAGTGATGGCTGTAGGTGGATTTGGTAATAATGGTAATTAAGTTTTTCCTCTCAAAAGTATTCCCACAGTCTACATCTTTCAGCTTGATGCCACTGCCCTGCATCTAGTGTACAAACAGCAAATCTCATTGAAACATAAAGTTTGGGATGTTGCATTTGAGGAAACAGGAGATCTGTGGATTTTGGAGGAAGACAGTGAAGCTCCTCTTCAATTGTATAGACCATGTGATGGACAGTGGAAGGTAGATATTTTTCTTATGCTAATATCCTGAATGGTTTGTGTTGTCTTGAAGCCATAACAAAAAAAAAAAAAGATCTAAACTGTGTTCCGTGAAAGCTAAGAGGCACACTTCTCTTATGTCTTGAGACTGAGTAAAAGTTGCAGATACACCTCATTCTACTTCTCTCACCTGTGTATAACACAAAGCTGCTGAGAGCTTGTTACAGATTCCATTGTCTTCTCCAGTAAAGCGAACATCTGGCATAGTGTCAAGCAGAGCAGTTGTCAGCCGTTGTACTCAGTACTTTAAACCATTGCCTGTGCTTTCTGTGTGCTATGCTTGATAGTTAAAAACAAAACCAACCAAACAAACAAAAAACCCCACAAAAAATCCAACCCAAAACAAAACAAACAAAAACCCAACCAAACAAAACAAACAAAAAAGCAAACAAAAACAAACAAACAAAAAAAAAACCCCACACAAAATACCAGACCTGCAAAACAACAAAATTCCTTTGTGATTTGCTCAGGAATGCTTTTCATAGTCTTCCCTCTGCCTGCCCCTGAGGAATCCTTTGAGGGACAAGGCATTCTGGGAAAATGAGGGGATTGGGGTTTTTATTGAGAACAAGGAGTCAAAAAACTGGGATGTGCTGTCAAGTTCTCTGTTAAACGACTGGAAGTTGCTTGTTACGCGCTTAAGTCCCTAGCTAATTATGGTATAGTAGTAATGAATGTAATGAAATGAAATGAAAGTAAATGAAACTTCTCTGACCCTTAGGTGTTCCTTGTGATACTCCTTTTCCTCACAGATTAGCATGTGGGAATCTGCTTTACTTCAAGCTGCAAAGCTTCCCCAGCTAGGCATGTGACCTCAGGCCAGGTTTCTGTAACAGTGATGGAAAAAAGGAGCCTAAAAGATGTCATGGCAGGCTTACACCTGCTCTCCTTTCACTCTACTCAACTGAGAACTTTTTTTTCAGTGTACTGTGAAACATGAGATTTGTTTATTATTCCCAAAGTATCATGCAGTGTTCCCTTTTTTTCCCAGACTGTAACCGAGGACCCAGGATTACAGAAGATGTCAAAATATCTTCAAGACAACTGGACAGTGTTTGAAGGTGAGAAATTTGGCCTGAAGGTCCAGAAAATGCAATTTTTAACAGCTAAATGTGAGATTAAGGAGCAAAACTGGAGTTCAGGTCAGTTCAGGTGGCCATTGAAGTCACTTGATCTTTGAGTTTTCTGTTTCATCACTGCATCTTGTACAGAAGTTAGTATAGATCATGAAGTGCATTCAAGTTACCATTACCACAAAATAATTCAGGTATTTAGATCTGAATTGTTGTGTTGTAACTGTTTTATATGGACACCTTATCACTGGGATGCATCTAAACACCCTGTGACAGAGCTGCTGGAGTCTGTCTTACTGCTGTAATATAAAATACTGTTGTTTATTGTCTTGTCTCTTACTGGGGTGTGACACTTTATCAGAAGTACAGTGGAGATAGTAAGAATGGAATAGCCATGGGAGGAGCAGCTTTGTTGTAAAGATGGGCCATTGGGATCCACCTTGGCAAAGCATATTATGTAGAGCTTGCTGTGTCTGGGGGGTGTGACCCTAGATGGCATCATCAGGGATGGAATTCATTGGTATCAGAGTTGGTTCATTTTGGTTTTGATTTCTACCTCACCTCCTGTCTGGCAGAAAAAAAAACCAAATGGGATTTACTACTTCAGAAGTACCCTATGTTTCCAGATTTCTGTTTGTTTGGTTGGGTTTTTTTGGTTTTTGTTTGTTTGTTTGTTTGTTTTTTGTTTGCGTTTTGTTTGTTTTTTTAATGTTATTTAGAAACCACCCAACTTTACTTAACAGTTGAATTTATGGCAGTGATGTCTGCAGGGTAGAGAAGAGCTGTGGCATGTCTCATTATACATAATGATGTCTCATTATGTATTGAGAGTTGGTTAATTGAAATCTCTCTTCTGTACTTTGCTGAGAGACTGGGAAACTTCTTTCTTAAAAAAGATGTTACAGTCTGGTCTGTTCTTGGTGGTCATACCACCAAAGTGATTATCCCTTAAACATTAGGTGGAAGAGTTGCAGGAATGTGCAATCTAATGTAAAGTCTTAATATCTAGAATTGGATGGGTTAGGCTGTAGCTGTTATTAAGTTGGTACAGTCTCTGAAATCTAAGAGGAAGTCAGGCACTTCTTTAGAAGGGAGTGTGTTTGCATGTAGGTGTTGCAGATTTGATAGTTACAGCCAGGCAGATAATTAGAAGTATGAGGTCTGAGTGAAAATGAGCAACAGAGGAGTAAAAAGAGCCGGCAGAAGAAGAGGTTCTGAGCTTAATTAGCCAGCATAGCAAATTGCTATGGTACCATAGCCAGCTGCATGTGCAGCTGGGGAAGGAGGACTGCTCAGATGACAGGGTCTATTATTGCTAATTAGTAATGGTAGTCTTACTTGATGAGCACTTACTCCAGTGCATAATTAGTGCTTGAAAAGGTAGTTACCTCTTTTTTTAAAAGGTTATCATTATGTTGTTTAAACCCAGTCTTAATGCATGCATATCCTTTTATAAACTTGTTTCACCTGATTGGTGATTCTGTATGATTTAAGATGTGTAGGTCAGTCTCAAAGTACACATTGAACAGTTTGACATCTTGTTATAACTGATCTCAGAAAAAGCTAGAACAAGATCTACTGCAGACTGATCAAGTCGAGAATAGCAAACTGACAGCATGCAATTTCTCACGGGGCCAGAGGCCAGTAAATTGGTTACCATGTGAGTGCAAGACCCTGAAAATTAAAGGCATGAGCTTTGCTGAGTACCAGTGGGGGCAAGTTGTTTTGTTTGTGCACTGAGGATGCTGTGTGTCCGTTGCTGTGGTGCACAGCACGCTAGCTTCAGGAACAAACCCTAGCAAATGCTGGTTTTCCTTTCATTTGCCCTTTTTTAGAAGTGGGACAGGGTAGGAATGCAGAGAGAACTAGAGGTTCTGGCCTTGTCAGGTACCACTCTAATAATTTTTAGAAATGTGTACCTAGCCCACTAGTCTTATTGTGTATTCTCTGCAGAAACAATCTGATTGGGGTTTTTTAGATAGTTTGTTGCTAAACTTGTCTAAACTTGCAGTCTTGGAGATGGTGTGATGAACATTATGCTGAATTCACAGAAAATGTGACAGAACTATCGGGGTGAATATTTAGAAATGCCTTTGAGCTGTAGGACATCATTGTTCGAAGTCTACTTCTCTGAGCATCTTCTGAGTTAATACTCTAGGAGACAAGTTAGCTAAGCACAGTTAGGTACTATGCACCTTTTGCAGTGCTAAGTCTTGGGGAACATCTCCAGCAGGATGTCTTAACTGTAAGTGTTGACAGTAGGTTTTTTTTAAACAGGAGCCTTGGAAGTTCTGTGAACATCCATCATGTAAAGAGAGCTGTGTGCCCTCTTTGCTTGAATATCTGGTGCTCGCCTCTCTGCAAATTTTTTAGCCTAAAAATGGAGACCATGCTTGGCTATGTGAATGCAGGACCGATGTTTACCAACAGAAATCAGGCTTACACAGTGTAAATGCTGATACTTAACAAGTGGTTTGGATCACAGTAAATGAGTTGAAACGCCACTATCTAGAATTCACAGAATCACAGATTTATTGAGGCTGGAAAAGACCTCTGAGATCATAGAGTCCAGCCTATGACCTAACACCATGACATCAGCTAAATCATGCCACTAAGTGCAGCATCCAATCTTTCCTTAAACACCTCCAGGGATGGTGATTCCCCCACCTCCCTGGGAAGTCCATTCCAATGTCTGATCACCCTCTCCGTGAGCAAGTGCTTCCTAAGATCCATCCTAAACCTCCCCTGGCGCAGCTTCAGGCCATTCCCTCTTGTCCTGTCACTAGTTGCCTGGGATAAGAGTCCAACCCCCACCTGACTATAACCTCCCTTCAGGTAGCTGTAGAGAGTGATAAGGTCCCCCCTGAGTCTCCCCATCTCCTCCTCTCCTTACCAGTACAGAAAGTAATTGGTGAGACAGTGAAAGGAGTTAGCCCTTGTCTTGTGTTCTTGCTTTGCCCAATTGCAGGTTTTGTTGGTGCAGAGAGCCACTACAGCAGTCTCTACAAGGCTTCATTTGATAACATGGCTGCCTACCTACAGAAGAAAGAAGAAAGGTTACAGCAGCAGAAAAAGAAAAGACAGGATCTGCAGTGTGGTTCAAATGGACAAACGAAAAAGATGAAGACTGAAGAACCATCGCTATGACAGTGCTGTTCATAACTTACGCCTTGCTGGAAGGAACAGATCCAGTTGTGGACTGTTTTTAAATGTGAACTGAATTATGGAAGAAGACTTGTTCAAACTTTTATTCAGGTTCTGGTTTACAGGTAGCCTGACATGAAAATACCCTGCTTGCAGCAGATAATGCATTTGCAATATACGTAAGCTTCTAGCGGCATACCAGTGTTAGTGGTTCAGTCCTAGGAATCTCTAATGCATTATATATGAATATTGGAGATGGTATTTTTCTTGAAACAGGATTTTCTTTTTGCCTACTGTATATAGACTTTCTTCAGGTAGAAGTGCATGGATTAAAGTTGATGTCATTTTGGGGTGGGTGTATTTTTTTTATTTTGTTTTTGTTGTGGAGGGTATTTTTTTGTTTGTCATTTGTTTTGTTTTGTTTTTTTTAAGGTGTGTTAGTTAATGTAACTAACTTAGTGAACTAACTTAGTGTGCCTGGCTATGGGAAAGGGAATGTAGCAAAATTCTTGCTGTATATGAAGGGTTTTAGCTGTGACTTGACCATCTCTGTTTTTACCCTTTACCTTCAGTTTATATGGTAGGGATTCTGCCTAGCTTCTAATATGTTGCTTCATGCTTGTGGCACATTTCTATAGGATGAAATGCAAAAATAGATTTTATACACTGGAAAGTAAAAGCAAAATGTGTCAGTCAACTTTGTTATTGGAAGATCCTTCTACTGCAGTATGATCCCAGTGTGTCTGTGGAAGTTATTTGAGAGCCCTATGTGCAAAACTTGGAGTGCATTCTGCTTCCTTCAACAAGAACTCTTTCATGTTGCAGTTAGACAAGAAATGCATCTTTTCAAAAAGGGCCTTATGGGATCCCTTGTTCCTTCATCTCAGGGCAAAAGAAACAGGCCACTACTCACACTGCTTGAGAACTGGACAGGAAGAAAAAAAAAAAAAAAAAAAAGACTAGTTTTTTTGCTAGCTGTTGGTGAAGAAATGATGCTTTATCCAGCATGAACTGCAGCGTTTCTGAACAAATTTGAACATGCAGCAGGAGTCTTGTCCCAAGAATTGGTCTGATGCTTTTACCTGAGCATGGGAGAGATGCAGGGGTGCTGGAGGCTGTGGGTGTGCAGGGGTCTCCTCCAGGGGCTGAGAGGGCAGGTCACCTGTTCTCTGACACTCTTGCTCACCACAGAGGTTTCTGCCCACCCTACCCTCTCTTTAGCAGCTTCGATCCTGAGTGTTGAGTCTGTTTACTCAGAGGAGGAAAATCTTCTGAGGATGACACAGGTAACGGCTTCCAGTGGGTTGGCTCGCAGATCCTATATGGGCTTTTGGCATCAATGTCAGTGTTGTTACACTTCTAAAGGATAGGAAACTGCCAGTCCCTGAGGGATATTTTTCCCCAGCTATTTTCTCAGCTCAGGATAGGCCTCAGCAGTGATCTTCACAGGCTGTGGGGTGCTTTCGTGATTCCCACCCTGCCTGCTGTTCTGTAAGAAACCCAAAATTTCTTCCAACACTTGAACTCACAACAGATTGTGGTGTGTGGGAGTGACTCGAGATGTGATATCTGGCAGACGATTCAGGCCTTTTTGTTCTTTTTCCTGCAAGTTTTCCCTTCTATTCCATTTCATGTTTCCTTTTCTGCGCCCAACAGTTCCTGAGCTTAAGTTGTGAGCCCACGTGTGGACTGCTTACTGGAAGGTCTAAATCCACTGTAGTGTGCCTACACCTTGAATGGAAAATGGTTAGACACCCACAGATCATTAAAAAGGACAGAATACCACTGCTACAGAGAGCGAGACAACACTCCTCTCCCTGGTATTTGAACTATGTATTTCTAGTGGTTAAACCTGGTGTCACTTGCTTCTGGTTTTTTTTTCTGAACTTGAGCCTGAGCATGTATGTGTGCCTAGCAAAAAGGGGATGGGTCAACCAGGGTGTAGTTTTACAGCAGAACCAGGAACCCTCAAACTGTTATGGGAGGTACTTGTAGGCCACTGCGCTAGACTCTTTTTGTGGTGATTGTGCCACTCCTTTGCTTCTCTCCTGAGCATTGACAATCCAAGGAGCCTTTGAAACTGCACGTAAGGAAAAAGTTGAAGCAATAATGAATTTTTTTTCCTCAGCATTTTAAATCAAAACCTATGCTTCCTACTCCTATTGCTAGGATTTCACAGAAACCCCTTCAGCTTCACATTGTTGAACAGAGTGACCTTTCATCTGTCATAGCAGGAAGGAATCCTAATGAAATGCAGCCCTGTTGCATGCTTTAGAACACTCATTAGATTTTTAACAACTTCGAAAGCAAGTTTATTCTATAAACAAAAATGTCTAAACAAAAATGTTCCTTTTATAAAAAAAAATACAGTACAGTTACTTTACCTAATAAAAAGTTGCTGCCAATTTAGACACATTCCAAACTCTGCTTTGTATTTTTTTTTTTGCTTTTTGATGAAATACTTTGTATGAAATGCTTTCATCTGAAAAGAAAAAGTGCTATGGGCTAACTCCAATGGCAGCAGGGACAAGCAGTAAGTCCTGGTGATGTGGTGTGACCAAGGCCAGGATGACTTACCTGGATGTAGTAGTTTGCAAATGAGAAAAAACCAGGCTGGATATGATTTGTCAATAGGCATCTACAACTAGAAAAAAAAAAAAAAGAAAATCTAGAAAAATGGCTAGAGAATTTAATGGCTTTTAGAGGCCAACAGATCTCAATTTCCAGTGTGTTTGCACAAGTTACTGTGCGCTTCTGAACACCAGGCTTCTGGACAGTCCTGCGAGGCTCTTCCACTCCTGAAGTGGGTCATTGCTTGGTACGCCACATCAGCACTTGCTTACCTTCTGCACATCCTCTTCCCTCAGTCTTGAGTAGAAATTCTGAGGAAAAAATTCTGATGGGGCTAACAGGTACTCTGGAAGGCAAAGGAGCAGCTGAGGGATGAACCAAGGGCGGCAAGAGGATGAAATGTAGGGACCTGCCCATGAAGGCTGCAGCAGAAGTCACATCTGTACGTATATGTGGGCAGTGAGCTCTCACAGGTCAGTGCCAGCCTGTCTGGCACGTGGCTAATTTGAGCAGAGGAGCCGAGCAGAACCTGGCATCAGCCCATGGTTGCGCTGATCTCCCCCCTGCCGCTCAAAACGAGAACTGCTCAGACTTTTTGCTCTGCACTGTGATTATTTTTTGTCTTTGCTTTTCACCCCACAACAGGGGCTGTGGTGGTGGCACCTCTTCTCATGGACACTTATAAAGGTGGCCCTGTTTCAGTGCTGAAATCCCCAAGCTCCCCTGCTTCTATTAACAGCAAGGCTCAAGCTCTTGATGGAAAAAAAGCTTTGTAGACTTGCTCACCTGCCCGAGATTGATCAGATATAGTATATCCTGCTTGTAGATGTCATTCTGTGTGTTACCCATAGGGATACAAAGAAGAATTTAATAGTTCAATCTGGAAAGGAAACTTTTTGTTTTGAACTGTCAAATCTAGTTAGCTATATATATCTATAAATACAGAGTTATACCTATCTATCTATCTATCTACAGAATCACACAAGCAAAAAAATCCAACTATTAGTAGGAGATCCAAACTGCTTTCCAACACAAAGGAAGAAGACCTTCATCCTCAGTTGCTGTCCTCCTTTGGCTTAAACTTCACTTGTACTTCAGAAGAGAACAGTACTGCTCGTGTCCCTCTTCACTCGACCATCATGGGAGAAGGGGACAACCTAAATCCTGGGCAATGGCCAGGGAGCAGTAGATGCTGGCACTTCTGAGTTTTCTGTGTCTTGTGTTAAAGAAAGGAGAGTACAGTGTAAGCAGGTAGCTGTTGCTGTTAATCCTTTCTGAAGCAACGGCTGGATGATGGCAGTTATGAAACACAGTATTCAATATGAAAAACACCAATTAAAACGTCCATTTCAGCATTCTATCTGCAGGTTTTTAGATGTGTAGCTTGATTTAATTGCCGTAACAGCCTTGTTACAACCCACCAGGGTTTTGTGCTTTTAAGTAAGAACTGTGTTGCTGTATTTTCTCGTCAGCATGTTGTCAAGATGGCAGCCTCCAATATAAATTCTCCTTAGTCTTCCCCAGTGCTGCCTGTTTTAGATTTCTCAACTGACTCTTCCCCTTTATGACTTCAGTATTTCACATTGCACTGCTTCCTTTGTTGTCTAATATTTCAAAGCTCAAGAAAGGTAGGATGAGACACAACAGCTATTTTAAATTAAAACCAGCATAAAACTATTTTTTTTCCTATTTCCTGTTCTGTGGAAGAATTAATATTATCTATGTACCATATAGATTCATCGTATCTAAGGCTAACTATTCAGCAAATAAACTAGCTATTAGAAAGTGAAAGCTTCTTATCTTCGCGGAAACAATAATTGTAATAATTAGTCACTGTCTTAAGATTTGCATGTACAGTGTTTCTGGAATACTTTACCAAGAAATTCCATTTTGTAAACAAGGCAGAACTCTTTTGTGTCAGGCAACTTATCGTAAGAACAATAAAAATCAATCATTACTTCTCCATTTTCCTGCAATTTCTTAAGAGAGTTTCTTTAGAGAGAAAAGTGGTTGCTACCTATTTAACACAAAGACATACAAAATTCTGTCATTATGTCATAAGACTGAGTTTTCAGCTTTTTCCCACTGTTGCCACTGCCTTAATTTAAAACCAAAAAAACTCTCCAAAAACCAAAACCAGTGGCGTTATCTAGATAGCACAGGTGAAATCCATGCATGAGTTAGTAACTACTACTCTAATTCTTAGGAGGTTCCCAGTTCACTTATTTTCCTGTGGCCTCATGGAGGGGTTTGCTGGCACCACGTAGGGAATTCTCTGTTCCGCTCCTTGTCTGCCCCAGGCCACCCTGCCCTGGCATCTGTCTTTCCCTATGCAGGTACAGCAATGGCAAGGTTGGGGGACCTAGTCTGTGTCTGCATCTCCTACAACCCCTTATGGGAATGCACAGCACAGCGAGAACTGCTCTCTTCACCTGCTGGGCATGGGAAGGTAGCTCATGTGCCTGTTGGGGGATGCAGGGATGCATCATCCACCGGAGCTCTTATTCCCAGCTCTGCCTTGGTCTGATGTGTCGTCTTCTCAGCCTAATTTCCCTCCATGCGTGCCACTTGTGCTTTGGCACAGCATCCGATGCTCCTGCTCCGGTCTGGGTTCTGACATCATCTATCACTCTAACAGAAGCAACAGGTATCAGGTTCTCCCCACAGATATCGCTGGCATAGTATGTCTTGTTAAGCAAGGTATGCAATTGTATCAAGCAGGTCATATCATGACAAACAGAAAATTCAAACTCTTGTTGAGGTTCTCTTGGAAGTACTGTTGCCTTCCCATTCCCCAGCATCCTTTGTTGCTGACATCGTGTCTTCTGCAGGCATAGTCAGGCCTTGATACTTCATGTGCATCTCAGCTCTTTTTGTAATTGTCACTGAGAATCCAGTTCATCATACTTGCCTGAGAACAACTAACACACACAAAGCCTATTGGTCAGCCTATTTTAAAATTGTGCTTTTTAAAAATAATATAAACTTTTTTTTTTTTTTTTTAATAGATCACATCAGAGAAAGGCTCAGGAACTGGTGGTCCCTGGTAAGCAGTGAGCAACATTGTGTCTCTGGCTGCCACTTTATTCCTGAGCAAGAGACATTAGGGCTGAGGAGATACTTCACCACTTGGATGTTCAGTCTTTTCTGCTGCCCTGTAGAACAGGGCAGTGGTGAGAGGCCTACCTGGTACCTGCCCTTGCAACATCTGCCCTTCATAACAGCTGGCCTGCCAGAGCAAGCCTGGCAAAGGCAAACACACCAAGACAGGCCAACAAGCTGAGGGAGCTGGCTGCAACTGGCTGTCATGAGGACACAGAAGAGAAGGTGGTGGTGTGACTGTGTTTCTAGCTTTTGCTTTTGCCATGTTTTCCTGCTCTTGAACTGTGAGCAGGGGATGCAGGTGGGCAGATAGAGTTGCTGAGGCTGGGAGATGATCCCACCCTGGCCACCTTTAAGCTGTGGAGGACTTGTGCAGAACCAGATGCCAGAAAAGCCAACCTGCATCTGGGCTTTACTGGCAGCGTTGATTCTGAGCTGGTCCACCCAGTTTGTAACATTGTGCTATCTAAAGCTGCACAGACACTACCCACACCCAGCTTACACTGTCTGGGCTCCCTGTCAGGACAGAGCAAGCTCCTGCCTACAACCTATCAGGTAGACTCAGACCAGTCTGCTCTGGCTGAATAAGGTCCCTCAGGGCCTCAAACCAAAGGGCATGAGCACTGTCCGCTTGTTTTCAGCCTTGGCAGGAGGAAAGCCGGCACTTCTCTCAGAAGAGACACAGCTGCACCACCCTTGCCAGAGGTGGTACTTCAATAAGCCCTTACTCACCCAGGAGGTGGTAATGTGGGTGAAGCATGATGCTGTGATGACATTTTTGCCCTGTTCCCTGGGCAGTAGTAGTCACTGATTTCCAGCTCACACCTGTGGTTAGTCAAGTACACCCCCATTTACAGGAAAAGTCTTTCCTGGGGAGGGTAAAGGCAGCTTGGGTTTTTTTTGCCCCAGTGATCTATGTTTTGTCCCTGTGATTTTAATAGGCTCCTGGCACTTAGCTGAGCACAGTGTTCCCAGCTCAGGTCATCCACTTACAATAAAAATGATGTCATTCTGAAGGTAAGCATATCTAAATTAATCCTGATTTAAAATCCACAGATCTGCTGAACATGTAGGAGTAACACAAGGGCCAGCAAGATCTAGGGGAGGAAGGGAAAGTCCTCCTGGATCTGAGATTTCAACCAAGTTCCCGTGAGAAGTGAACAGCTCACAGTTATCTAGCAGGCTTCTCTCCAGATGTAAAGGAGCCGCATCAGCCCCTACAGGTGCTGCCGTGCATTGGATTGGTGCAGTCAGCAAATCTTTCCCGAACTACAGCAGAAGAAACATGCTGTGATCATCATTGCCACAAGCCAGCTGAAAAAAATGCAAATGGGTTTGTTCTGGAAACTTCATTTTGGAGACATGTAATTAGTGTTTTACTGATGGGGTTCTGCATCTCTATGACTTGCCTGACTTCTCTTTCAGATCTCTTGGTCATCAAAGATGGCACCAGTGCTGTTTTCACACAGAGGTTAATGAGTAGGACCTACATGAGGAATGAGGGTGGAAGGAGGAGTCTGATGTCCCTGCAGAACATTCAGAATTATCAGAGTGCTGCTATCATCTGCTCACTAATCCTAGGGTGTGTATTGCACCATTTGAAGTCATTTATGTCCCATTTTGGATTATGCTGTCCTTGAGGTAGAAATCACACTCCTCTTTACATTTGCAGACTGCCCAGCATTTCGGGACTACAACAGTATGAAGTTTTCTTCCATCAGAAAGTCATATGTGGGATTAGAAGTGAAAAAAGAACTAATGACATCTACTCCAACCTCTCCTAGGAAGGGGAGACACCCATTTTCCATTTTATCCTTACAGATATCTGTTTCCTGGTGGAACATAGTTATTATCCCTGCAGACAGTTGGATGAATTTCGAACTGAGAGGCTTCCATTGAAATGTTGCTGTTCTATGTACCCATATGAATAACCACTGTAGAAATGTCCTTATAAAAGCTAGACTGAAGAGGCAGTATTTACATTCGATAGATACAGTCTCAGATTTGACTGTATCAACTTGATACAACTTGCAACTGAGGGTTGCAACTGAGCCAAACAAGTTTGTGACAATTTATGTCAGAGACCCTCACTAGGATCTGTAAAATTACCAACTGGTTAAGCTCAACTTGATCTAGAGGAAGAAAATACTGGTGGCTTATGTGTTGAGAGAGTAAGCATTGGCTCCATCATCAGTTGTTGTGGCTTTAGTGACCATACAGCTTGCTTGTCCTCCTGGGGAGCTGTGCCTGTGGGGCCACTCGGAGCTGGAGCCTATGGATGGCTGATGCACATGGCTTATGGAATCATATTCCTGGCAGATACTTCTGAAGTGATAAGGGGCTTTTACAGACCTATGATAGTTAAAGAAGTTTTTTATTGCCAGCACCATGTATTCAGTGAGAGTAGTAGCCTTCCCATCCTTCTAACCCTTAAGGATCAGAAAATGTAAAAGTTTTGCATAATTTTCTTTGATCCTCTCTTGGCAGTTCTTTAACACAATGGTCATGCAGTTGGGAGAGAGGATGCTAATGTGGGTGTCATGTAGGGGATTTCAGTGTGTTTTGTGAAAGGATGATGAAACAGCCTGCTTGGTGCAGCACGCTTCCAAAGGTGGAGAGTCCTTTGAAATTATTATTTCCCTTCACCTGTGAAAAGACAGACATCATGAATATTCTTCAAGGACATTTTGAACAGTAAGTACCAGCATGAAAAGAAATGTCAGGTTCCTATATGTTCCCTTTTTTATTATGGTGCTTTTATGTACATAAGAATACATTTAGATGGGCTAAAAAGGGGTTCTTAATGGAGTAGAGCAGATAATAGTATCATTCAGAGAAAAAAATGAGAAACTGGAGAAGATAAAAGGTTTCAGATTTGGACAGTGTGGAAAATGGATGAACCTGATGCAAGCTAAAGAACCTGTATTTGGGGAAAAGAGGGTATAATCATGTCAGATGTAAACACCACAGCCATCATGTAGCATAAAGCGGTACACCTGTTAGACCGGCACATCTGCCATTCTCGTATGCACTGAATGCTTAATTGGAATTTTGTCTAATGAGCCCAGTATGCAAATAACTGCCAAACCTACTTTGTTAAATGCTGTATTGAACCTTGAAAAACATACCAACAGCATGAAAGCATTTAACTCATGTCCAGGTGACCAGTGCTTCTTTTCTGTGCTGGTTACTTGGCAGTAGTGTTGTACACTTTGTTGCTGTGTTAGGGTCAGCACTGTCCTCAGTTTTATTCTTTACACACAAAGCCCAGGTCGGGGATGACAATGTCCTGTCTCCCTCCAGTTTTGCAGTGCCAGCTGTTACCTCCACTGCTGTGGGAGGTACATGTTGCATGGACTCCATGCAACAGCGGGTCTTCATCATGGACTCCACTGGTCTTCTTAAACTGGATACCCCCCCAGTCCTAGCAGTGCTGGCAAAGCAGATGTGTGCAGCCTCAAACCTGGGATGCTTTCCCTTTCTAGGAACATTGAGGGTGAAGCTGGGTCCATGAGATGGGCATCTTGGGGGTGTCAGGTTTTCTCTTCCTGTTTGTAATGCTGCATCCTTGATGCAAGGGCTAAACCCGACCTGAGAGCACCATCTTCTCTAGGTGTTAGTGTTGACAGCAAGTTCACAGCCATGCTGCATTCCCTAGCAGTATCATGCCTTGGTCATTGCTATGTCTACCACCCAGAAAATAAGGTGAGCTGTACAATTGTACTGCTTTAAGGGAGCTGGCCTTGCTGGGAGTGCAGAATAGAGCATGAGCTCCCTTTCTTGCAGACCAAAATGCTCCTGCTGTGCACTGAGGGAAAAGGTAAAACGGTTTGGCTGAAAATCACCCTCTAATGCCTACTGTGATACCTCCTCCTCCCCATGGCAAGGAAGGAACTGGGAGCCCTACAGCACAGAGCATCTGTGACTATGCTACCAGTCCCCCAGTGATAAAAATACAGCAACAGTTGGGATAGTAGAGTAAGAGAATCAAGTGCACACATACCCAGGGCTAATCCAGGCACCTTTATTTACTCTTGATTATCTGGCTTGTTTACAGAGAAGTTGATTTTCCAGGCAACGAGTTGGAGGCAACTGCTTGTAGCTTCAGGAAGACTTCACTGTGTAAGTGCATATTCAGAGAGCAAATTCTGCTGTAACCTAGGGAAACTGCATTTTTCATAAGCTCTAAAGAAGACAGAGCTAAAAAAAAAGAAAAAAAAAAAATTAAAAGACCTAGGCAAACCCTATCTGTCAAACAGGCTTTGATTTTGACCCCACTGAATGAAAAGTGAATCCTCCCATGCAGCACAGCACAGGATTCACCTCTGTTTTTGAAAGAATGTCTGAGGGGTTGTTATTCTTTTACAGTCTGCAAACATCATTCATACTCTGCAAACTTTGAGTTCCTCTTGTAAGTCACGCCACCGAATCCCTCTCCATGTGCAATGTGTCTTTCAAGATGATTATTGTCTTCTTAGTTAAATTTTAACAACTGAGATAAGACCTTTGTCCTAGAGATAAATTCAGAGGTGTTACAAGGTTATGATACTGAAAATAATGGATTGAATCTCAGTTTTGAATAATGTAAGCCTACTGAGTTAGCCTGCATAGTTGGTGTCTGAAAGAAAGTTTTACTATACTAATTGGTGCAGACTTTTTACAGGAATCAGCTTGTAACCTTTTCAGTTTAATTTTATCTATTTTCATGTAAAAGACACATGTTGAATCTCGATTCCATACAACACCTAAATGAAGCTACAGGAATACCCAAATTCAGTGAGGTTCAAAGCTGTGGATGCCACAATCTGCGTGTTCTCAGTTTTCCCCTTAGTCAAAACAGTTACATAAATACATAAGTAAAATAAGATGTACACACAGGACTTGCTGGGTTTTTTTCTGAATTTTTGCTGCTTTTCAAATGTACTTGCCAGCGGGTGAAGCAGGATGACCTGTTACAGCCCAGTTTCCCATGAAGATGCTTAGCACTGTGCAGAGATTGGGCAGCAGCTGATGCTTTCTGCATGGGTGGAAATGGCAATGTGAAGTACAGGTCAATAAATAAATCACTGTACAGGATGAATAAATGAAAGAGCTGGCAGGATAAAATGAAATACTATAAATAAAGGGGAGATTCATGTACTATTTGTCCACCAAAGTCTTACAAACCAGGACATCCCTGGACACAGACTGCCTTCAAGATCAAGGTGAAACTTGCCACTCTTCTCTGGCAGAGTGTGGCCAACCTCCAGAGGGTCTGGATCATGGCTTCCCTAAATAAGTGGTGTGTCTTCTGCAAGTAAAGGAGCTAGTCACTGTAGCTGGAGATCTGCCTTTGGCAACACACACAGTATCCAGCATGACAAAGAGGATCAAAGTCTTGAGTGAGTAAAAAAAAATACAGCCCAGAATAAAGGAAATTGTTGTTTATGACACGTACATCGCCCCCATGAACTTTCTGAAGTACACAGTGTTTTAGACTGCTTATCCTATAACCTTTAGGAACATATTTCTTCAGCTCTTCCCCGAGATAAGCAGCTATCTCCCTGCAGCCAAACCCCACCGTTCAGCCCCAGTGGCACCATGTGAGTCTCAGTGTCCTGAACAGTGCTGGGAAACAGTGGAGGGTTGGCTGCTGGAGGGTAAGGAGGCACCAAACTCCGGGTGTGAGTGGGGTTCAGGCCTACCATTGCCTGTTCCAGGCTCTTCCTCACTTTTTGTTGTGTGCTGGCCTCCGCTCAGGTGCAAGGTTCTTACTGGCTGCCCGCACAATTCCCCTGGCTTGACCCCCATCCTCTGCCCCCTGCCATTCTCTGTGGGGACCAAGGGCAGTGGAGGAGGGAACCCAGCCATGGCCTCGGTGTCACCTGTGGGATGAAGAAAAGTTGGGCAGGTTGGTTCAAAGCAGGGCAAGGAAATGTGATGGAAAACATTTTTAATGGGGCTGTCGTGGGTATGTTTGTTTCAAGGTTAATTTCACCTAAAATTAATAATGGTTTCTGGAAGGGAAATAATAGCTAAAAACTGAAGCAACACATAAGCATTGATCGCTCTGAATGTTTACTTTGCTTAGCTGAGGATTTTTTAGTAAAGGAAATGAAATGTCAAGCTTTCAAGTTAGTGCAGAAATTTGGAGGGAAAGGGAGGAATTTGTTCATCAGATTGGAAAAATCTGTCACTCCCTTAACTTTTATTCCAAAAGCTGTGAGGCTGTCAGAAGCTTTTCCTCACTGCTGCCTCCATTTATGAACCCAGGGGGCTGTGAGGGCAGTGGTGGTTGAGGGGACAGGCTGGGGCCAGCAGCCAAGAAACTCCCATGGCAGCCTAGAGAGTCTCTGCTCCCTCTTCCCTCCTCACCTCCTCCTGTGGGGGCTGCCGTGGTGCCTTGACACAGGTGGCAGCTCGGGGGCTGCCCCGGGGCTGGCAGCCTGCTCCCTGAGCTCCCCTGGGGAGATTTGGTCACTGAAGGCCTGGTAAGGTGAGTTTTGTGTGACACTGACTGCAGCCGTATGCAAACATGGCCACTGTGTTTCCAGCATGTTGATTTGAAAAGCAGGTCAACTGCTGCAGAGCCAGATGGGAAAGTGTGAGAAAAAAAACACCCATCTGGCCCAAAAATGAAGCTCCCCTTCAAAAAACAACCTCAAGCAGCTGCTCCACTAGAAAGCTGGAAGGAGAAGAATGGCCTCAAAGCAAACATCCCATTCATGTGGCCTTCACTTTGCCAGTCATTTTCCATTTATGTTGAAGCTCTTACATTGCTGCTCACCGAGGGTGGTCAAGTCTGGGCACAAGAGCCACGGCACTCAGAGCCCAACATGGCCAACACCAACAGTCCTTTGTGGGGGGACGTTTTCACTGCTCAGGTGTGGGAAGCAGATACAGTCAGGGAGCAGATGAACAGCTGGAAGACATATTGCCATGAGCAAGCTGTACATGCCCAAATACTAAACCTACCCGGGAAAGCCTGTGCAAAGCCCATATTATCTTAGGCTGAAAAATTATAAGGCGATGTTACGTCCCCATAACGTGTGGTGGCCTGGTGACCTCTCCCTCTGAGTCAGCATGTTCTCCTGTTTTAGGCCAGGCCAGGGGCAGGTCTGGACCTGCCTTTCCACTCAGATGCATGTGTATCTCATGTGTTATAGCCTAGCTGTCCATACACAAGCCTGCTAACTTTGGGTGCTTTAGAGCATCCTTGTGTGCTATGGGGTGGCTGCAAAGCCTGGCAGCTCTCCAGTAGCATGAGTGCTGTGGGACAAGCTGGCTTTCCGGGGTTAACCAGGGGAGCTTTTAACATGCTAGAAAGTGTGGTTTGTGCACACACATTTGAGGAGGATTTATACATTTTTGTGTTGATTTTCTTGTTGCGTTTTGCAGCCTGGAGTGCATCCCAGCTGTCCTAAGTGTGGAGCATCAGAAGCAGGCTGAGAACAAGCTTTTTTCATCTATAAGAAAATAGAGCTACTCCAAGTCCCTGTCACCTTGCAGCTTCCTTTAGGGCAGAAGTTCTGCCAGGTCTCTCAGCCAGGCAGTAAGTGTGCTTCCACACAGTTTGGAAACCATTTTTTTTCCTCAGAGACATTAGAGCAAATGTTGGCTGTGACAAGACTAGTTTACACTTTCCAAACCCTTCTGGTTCTAAGTTTGTCTTGCAACAGAGCCAAGAGCGATATTACAGAAATGTCTACAGATAGCCATTTTGTGTGTGTGCATGTGCCTGAGTACACCTGTAATTCCTGATTACATGCCAAAACAGTCAGAAAGCTTTCTCTGTGTGTGTGAGATAACGAGAAGTATGAATTCCCACTAGCAAAGAGACAGGTCTGCTACATGATCATGAAGAAAGAGATGTTTGACTTGATGGTTACAGATACTTCATTTATGAAGACATCTAATAAGTTTTTTTAGCCATAATTTTCTAAAGTCATATTTTCTGAAAATGATAGCCATTGGTTCTTGCAGTAAGGAACATTTTACACCTGAATACCACAAGTTATTCAGAGCAAGGTCTCCTTGAAAGGATAGGGAAGTCCTGTCTTGGTGACTTGCTCTAGAGGTTATTTGAAGCCAGTGGCAGATCTAGGTTTATTATTAAGATTTATAGGTTTCTTGCACTACCACAGCACCCACACACAGACTGTGACTACAATGTACCAGTTTTCCAGTGTTCAAACTTTACCTTTACCTTTGCCTAGGCACTGCCCTGGAGAGCTGAGAGAGATGAGAGAGAGCCCACTGCACTGCCATATTGCCTAGAAAAGCATCATCCAAGCTGTTTGAAACACGTGAGAAAGTCATCACTTTGCTGGTGCTGAACAGCCTTCATCACAAGGGTGGTGCACAGCTCTCAGCTGTGCATACAGAAGGGTGGTTCAGGAAGGCAGGACATGCCTGTTGTCCTCTGGATCACAGCCTGGAGATGAGATGTGCCTGATTCCAGAGCAACCTCTTGGAAAATTGTTTTACATTGGTTGTCAGAGGGACATCTGGATGTCCCTACATCAGGCTGTCCTTTCACATCCATTCTTCCTGCAGGCGGGGGCTTGAGTGTTCCTTGTCACTAATAGGCATGTTGCAGTGTTTTGTACCTCACCTTGCCACAGAGAAATCAAGGAGATGATAGTGTGGAAAGAGGTAAATATGGGGAGATTTTTCTTTAATAGGGTAGGCACTTTGCTCCACTGTGTCTACTTTCTCAAAGAAACCTTCACCACAAAAAAAGAACAATATGACAGGAGAATAAAAAGAAGTGTGCATGCTCTTGATACCACAAACCAGGTACAAAGACTTGTTCTTCAGATATTTCCAGAGAGAAGGGGCAATTTGCAGTAAAAGACCACTGTTTAAACAGGAAAACCGAATACTGCTTGACACTGCTTCTCCTGATGGGCTCATACTCCACACCAGCACTCTGCTTCGTTCCCATATGGAACAGATGCTGTTATTATTGCTGCTCAGAGGCAGCACTGAGATTAACAATTTCCATGTACAGATACATCTTTGGCATTACATAACCCGTGTATTTAACACACACTAAATTTTCCTTGCAAATTGGCTGCTGTGGGGGTATTCACATTTTTGAAAAGCTATTTCCTTCCCAAGACATCCAGTTATACTGTAGCCTTAGTTTGATCCGATTATGAAAGCCATACTGAAAAATGAAGTGAGCATGGGCTCTGGCATCTCACAGTTTTAAAAAAGTAAGAAGTAAAATCCCAGGGCTCATCATTGATTTTCCAAGCTAAACAGCATAGAATAGGTATAAATTTTGATCACAAGTATAGGAATAGCAATGTAAGGCTGGGATGCATGGGGCGTTGTTATGATGCTGAAAAGACGTGCAACAGATCATAGGAAGTTCTTTGTAAGGCACCTGCCATAAGCTGAAGCAACAACACTAATATATAATATTCACTCATTAATTGATTTAGGGAGAAAAAGGATTCAATAACACTTAAGACATCTGTCTGTCTGCCTCAAAAAACTTCTTTTTCATGCTAAATGTAGTTTTAAAATGTCACCTTGAAAATGTGCGACATTTTAATGGGCTGATTGGCAGGATTCTTAAATCTGTTAATTTGCATATGAATTACAGCATGAATTATTATGGAAAAAGTATAAACAAGAATTATGAGAGAATGCCTTGCATTCCCCTTGGTTAAACATATGTTGGGAGGATTGTCTCTTAGAAATCTAATATTACAAAGGCAAATAAGATTAAAAAATGCTGTGGTATTCCCATTTATACAAATAGCTGGTTGTGATTGCATGTTGTCTGTTTTACAGCTGGCTATGAATAGCATCCTGGATGTTGCCTGTTCTTTCAATACACTACACAGTGTGTTACAGCATCATGATGGTCACTGGCGCAGACCTGAGGAAGGGCTGCATTCCCTTCTCAACGTTTCTGATGCAGCTCCCAGTAAAGTCAGTGGGATTTCATCAGTGTCTTCTGATCATGTCTCTGCACTACACAGTTTTCAGGTTGCTCTTAAAAGTGCTGGAGCCAAACCAAGCACCAAGGGCCATCAATTCTCAAACTTTCATGCACTTCAGTTAGAGAAAGCTGAGGAGCCTGTGTTATTCAGTTAGCTACTACTGTACACCAGGGTCCATGACTAGGCTTGTGGGAGTTAAGCATACTTGTTGGATTAGGGTTTATGATTAGAGAAAATCCTTTCAACTGAAACAAAACTTCCTATCAAAATCTAACTCTTAAACAGTTTTGGTGGGAGAAGGGTGCAGCTGAGTTCCTAAAGAGCAGGTTTTCTCATCTAATGTAATTAGCTCAATGCAGGACTTGGCATATGCTAAGCAATTGTTTATAGCTCCTGCACAGCATGTCTGCTTTGGGAGCTGATTTCTGATGGAAATCTGCTTGAATGGAGATGGGAAATTTGATTTACTTGTGAAAAAGAAGTGAGTAATTCCACAGCAGAACAATCTGGGTCACAATGTACTTTGGATTATAAGATTTAGTACAGAAAAAAGGCCCAAACCACGTAATTCAGATTCAATTTTCAAGCATCAAAAGTTTGAGGTTATTCAAAAGTAGGGTTTAATTCATCCATTCATGAAGATGTCTGTGTAGCTTGGAGCTGACCCTGTGTTTGGATCATCCCATCTCTCTTAGGATCCCTCAGGACGGTTCAGATCCAGGGATCAGACCCTTTTCCAGTTTGCAGCAGAAAGCCCAAAACCGCAGACATAAAAAGGCTGTTTAAAGGAGAAAGCAGCCTGGGCAGAGACACCAGCAGAGAGAACAAGCTGTGGGTCTGTCCTGGGTCTCTGCAAAAGTACAAGCAGGAATAGGGTAGAAGGATGGAAGTTTCAAGGTAATATTCATCTCCCTGAGAGACTGAGTAGCTGAAGTAATAGTTTGGTGCAAGAGACCAAACATGGGAAATGGTGTTGGGGGAGAAACAGACATAAGCTCAGAACTAATGTGCAGAAACAGCAGGAGAATAAATCTGAATTTCCAGAGTAGGAGACAGGGTTTGTTGTTTAATGGTGAGCTTGGTACTAGACACCTGCCAGAGAGGCTGAGCTTCCTAAGGTGTTTCTTGAGTCATGGGAGGAATGATCGGCCCCCACCCGCTCATCTGTTCTTGAAAAACAAGATAAGGCAAGGCATGTGGCTTTAGACATGCAAAGGCACAGCACTAGTGTAACCCTTGTTGCTGACACACCTACCAAAGTTGATAGGGCAGCCTCATGAACTGAGACAAGGAGGAGCAGAGCAACATGCCTGATGCTTCTCTGGCTGCAAGCCTACGGCTGCCAGTGGTGGGGAGGGCAGCAAGCCAGGGAGCATGCACTGGTTTCAGCAGCTGTGCAGGAACTGGTCCTGTCTGCTGAAACACCCAGGGAGGGCGACCTTTCCCTGCTGGGAGAAGCTAGGATCAGGTGAGCAGCATGTCAGGGGCTCACCTCTCATGGGCCCAAGGAAAGGAGATTTCTTCCAGCCTCCCCTTTGGCACAGGAGTCAATCTCAGCATTGCATGCTGTCATTTTTCACAACTTTAACTCCTGGCAGAGCTTGGCTCCCAGCCTTTACAAAGTCATCAGTGGAGGTGAAGCTCTTTTGGTATCACATTTACAATGTAAGCATACAACAAAAAATGTTACTAAAGCTTATCCTTTTAAGAAGAATCAACCCTCCCCTCTCCTTGTTTCATTATGAAAGCATTTCTCTTTAGGAACAGACACTGTTCTTACGTGAACACATAGGCAAAAGAAAACAATTACAACACCTATTTCTGTAGAAGAATATATTATTTAGCAGATCAGTTTAAAAGTAAAAAACAAACAAACAAACAACTGTACATCTTTGAAGTTTTTTCTTGTTGCCTTTTGCATCCATGAGGATGAAAATTTGCTTGCACAGTTTTCAGCTTTGTGCTCCCTTCTTTGCTCATGCTGAAGGATCCCATCATGTCTAGCTGTACCACCAGGCCACAAAGCAAACCTGCAAACTGACTAAAGTTTCTTCTGATTTCTTCTAGTGTAGAAAACAAATAAAATTGTATCCACTATGCTGGATTTCTGAATGTACTGTGAACACTATAAAAGTCAGGGAATAATACAGAGAAATGTGTCATTAGGGCCTACTAGGCAGACAAAAATATATGCCGAGACCCCTGTCAGAATGCAAGCATCTGTTAAGCTATGCTGTAATTAGCATACTGCTGTACACATGGATATAGTATCTTAACTAAACCAACTTTTTATTTCATATTTGAATGTCAGTGGATCATTTTCCAGACGAGGCTCCTTAGCCAGACTCCACTTTGTCTCGACAGACTGCAGTCAGTGTGGTCACCAAAAAGGCAAAAAAAAGGCAATTCTGCTGGAGCTGTGCTGCAACCTGTGCAATGTCCACAGGGGAAGCCCTTCTGGGGGGGCTGCAGTGGGCATGCTGAAGCACGAGGAGCCCATGGTGCCCAATGGTGGCAGTTCCTGTGTGAGCAGGCTGCAGGCTGTAGACAAGGCACCCGGGCAGGCAGACAGGCAGGCAGGCAGGGCTTCTGTTCCTGACACCTTTCCATGTACATGGTCCCAGCCGGATTTTGATGTGGGCACCATTGTCTTTTTGGCAAATACAGCACTTCTCAAAACCAAAATACTCTTAGGGCTTATATTTTGCTCAAAGACTTTTTCAGCTCACTTTTCAGTACTGCTGGAGGTCAAACTTTCACTTTTCTTTTTCTGCAACTGAAATGAAGAGCAAAGTAGGATTAATACCCCTGATTCACACAGTGCCACTTTACAGCAGAGTCAAATGCTCATCTCTGCACAAGGCATGTGCAACATTTCCTGGAAAATAACAGGCATCAGCTTAGTATGTTACAGACACCTTTTCATCCAAACATCTGTTGATGTGTGTTCTGAGTAAACAGCACTCAGGCTTTTCTCATCATCTGCCATGTTAGGCTCTTGGATTAATTAACTTCTCTTGTTTCAGGATCTTTCTGAATTCAGGCAGCTCCTGTTTACCTAAGACCTCTTGTGCCAATACACCACAATTAAAGCTCCATCAGTTTTTCTAAAATTTCTGTTTTGTCAGCTTCTGTAAACCAGAAGTAAAATCTCAGCTCAACTTGAAAGATGAATAAGACTCAGAAAGTCTGGTAGTCATATTTGAGTTCTTCCCTCCTTTGAGAAATGCTCCTCTCTAAACTGAAGAATGCCTAAAAGTCTTTCTTCTTTTTTATAACTTAGTGCCCTCAAAAGCATGTGCTCTTTGATTAACCAGCCTTAGTATTTTTGCTGCTGAAGGGCTTTTCCACCAAAGCACTTGGGAGGAGGTGGGAGCTACACCAGAAAGAGACTATTCTCCTCATCCAGCCAGGGATGATCAAGTGAATGAACCTTCATTTCCCACTGCAGTGGGAACAATATCAGCACAACTAGAGCTCCAGGGCACTTCCCTATTTATTTTAATGACAGAGTGACTGATAGTATCCTGTCCACATGATAAATTCATTTGTATTAGAAAACTCCTACACTGTGATGACATTTGGGCTTGTGTTGTCATCTACAGCAGGGAAAAGAAGCACTCAAGCAGGCATGCAAGGAAGGTGTGCGGGCCCAGTGTCACAGGCTGAATGGTGCTGTGGAAGCTGGGTCAGGGCACCGGCTGCTGTACTGCGGGTACAAGGCACCTGCTCCAAGGGCCTGGCCTTGGTGTCTGCCCTGCCAGGCTCCTCAGGCAATGCACACGTGGCCGGAGGCAGCAAACGTGGCTACATGGATATCCTGTATCCCCTAAGCCTTACATGTCAAAATGAGAGACACTCTGTAAATGGAGGTCCCCACTCTAGGATGGGCTTGGTTGTGTGTTTAATCCTACTGGGTGCCGTGCATGAGCAAGTAATTCTTCATAAATTTTCAAGCACATCCTTGATGAGAGACACATGGGTGGAAGTTTCTTCCCAGAAAATAAACTTATGCATTTGTAGTACAGTACCTTGACCTGCCCAACCCAAGGACACTTTGCTGCAAACTAGCCCAGGCTACTCTCCGTCACAGGAGAGGGTAGCTCCCTCCAGAAAGAAGTGTTTGCTAACACACTCCCCTCAGGTGGTCATCTTGTGTGGAGCCTGGTGGACTCTGCAAGAGCATGCTCTTGTACATAATGACTGCTTCTGGTACATGCCTCTCTCCAGCCAGGTATGAGTGTGTTTCTCATGATAATGATTATGCCATAAGCATTTCTACTGTTTTGGAATTAACCTTCTGTTGAATAATAATGTTTGGCTTATTCAATCATAATATTTGCTTTTATCAAAGAGATATTTAGAGCGTACCTCTTTCATAGCATCATCTATCTGTTTTAATTCCTCATAGCGGTCCCTGGATTCCCAAAGAGGCTGGAGCATCACCTCCTCCACTTCTGGGAATAGCTAAGTGAAAACAAAAGAACAAACCTCAACATTTCCTTTTGTATTCATTAACTTGTGCATGCTATAGAAACAGGGTGAAATGCAGGGTGTGAACTTTACATCACCATTTCCCTGGCTAACTAAACACCTGTTGGAGCAAACAGTGGAGCACTGCACAACCCTGCTTCTGCTTCTGGCCTTCGGTGACTTACCTTTGTTACTGTTTCAAACATGGGGATGAGAACAAACTTCAGGAAGCCAATCTGTGCTGTTGGCTTGGTCACTTTATCACGGTCCATGAATGGTGCCACTGGAAGCCCCTCAGATTTTTCTCGGTCACTCTGTAACAAATACAGGGTTAACAAATATTAATTTTGGCTAGAAGCCTGTGCAATGTAGCAAGAAGATCACTAGCTAAAGAGCAGTAGCCTTCAGATACAGAGCTCAGTGGTGTCTGAAGATAGCAGAGAATAGCAGTATGCTTTCCTTGGGCCAATGCATCCTACTTCGTTGAGAGCAAGCACCTGAGTAAAAAGAACTCTGTTCAGTTACATCTGCACAGTACTGGCATGAAAATGTTCACCTCCAGGCTTACAGGACAATGAGGCCACCTGGCTCCCTTTGAAAATCCATGGGACTTGTGAGGCAAAATATTTCTGAGCATTCAGAAAGGTGGTAGTGGCTTTTGCCACTCTGGAAGAGAAGGAACAGGTCTTTGATTTCCTCATCATTCTCCAGAGAGTGATTATTTCCAGGTATTCAACCAGAAATTACATATCCCTCTTCACTCATAATTCAAACTAGTTCTGGCAAGCTGGGTCAATGGAGAACAGTTCCACTGACTGCAATGAGTTTACCAAGCTACCTACTTGACCATATAACTCACTGGTTCTGTGTGAACTCACATGCAAGGAGGTCACAGACTATGCATGCAGAAATGACATCCCGTGGCAGAATTTCTTTCTCAGTTACTGGGTCTTTTGCTGAGTGGCCAAATGAGTAAGGCACATAAATACTGTAATTTTGAGTAAAAAGCTGCAGAGGAGCAAGGAGTGTCTGATACATCATCCAAGGTGTCTGTCTCTTGCAAGCAGCCTTCCTCAGTGTACCCTATCAAGATACAGACAAAACACACAAGAATGCTCTGGAACAGCCCTGTAGCTGTGTGTCTCTTGAGATTCCACTGCTCCAGCACGTACACACTGCTCAGGAGCCTGTGTGCTGGAAGCATCTGAGGGCTACTCCAGGGATCCTTTTTCAAGCATTCAGAAACTGTGTCCAGATGGGAATCTAGTGAGGAACAATGAACTGGGGAGCTTAAAGTCTGACTTTGCACACTTCAGCAGCCCATCTGCTTTCTCTTTAGGAAAATGTTCACACACAGTGAAAATTACATAAACTAGTTCCTATTTGATACCATTTAGTTGATAACATCCTCTTGCCACTGTTCTTGCCCTTTTAGCTCAAAAATCATTTATATGTCAAATGAACTTGCAAGGCAGTCACTTTACAGAGAATAAGCTTCAGTCTGCTAGCATCAGGATTTCTAGGTCACTGTTGTCTTTCATCTGCAAATTACAGTCAAATGCATTCACTTGCTTTCTGAACAGCTTTTCTGGTGGAATCCTTCTCCTGCTTTCTGTAAAAGAAGCCTTTCCATTCTAGAGCTAGACTGGTCTGTCAGAGAGCAGAGCACCTGTAGCTGAGGTGGAATTGCATCTCTCCCTCATTCTTACCTGCATAAAATATTCCTCTAGTAAGCAGTCTACCCAGGGCTCTGCTACTTCCATTGGCCGGACTTCATTGGAGATATCACAGCATTTAATCAGTACCATCTTCAGCTGAAATAGAATAATATTTTAATACCACAGCTCTATTGCCAGCCCTTTTTCCCCTATCCAGAACCTGTGTTTTTACAATACAATAGGAGGCAACATTTTGAAACAGAAAGGACAGGTTTGGGATTAAATCAGAGGTCTGAAATGATCTGGATTCTTTTGACTCTCTCAGTTACCCTGTGTAAATCACTTATCCCTTCTCTGCCTCATTTTCCCTGTCTATAGCACTGGGATGTGTCACAATGGGATGTGCTCTTATCGGCCGCATGAAGAAATTCAGCTACATATGACGATGAAGTTGTTTGTGGAGCACTCAGAGGCAACTGGGGAGAGGCCTCCCTGGACACCAAAGAAGACTGCATTAAGAAGTAGAGGAGTTTGTACTCTTGTGGATACTTTTTGCCCACAGGAATGGATAATAAGAATTTGTATCCTGATAGAGTAAATATTTTTTGTCCTTGATGGGACTCCAGGATTTATAAAGCTGTAGCAATTTATTTTATATAGAGCACTTCCAAATTTTAATTCTTTTTGATGGGGTAGAGAATGTAAGAAGCATTTGTTTTTGAGCATGTATATTGAATCTTGGTTTTTAAACAAGTGAATGTTAATCTACAAGATCTCACACTATGCAGAGAAAAATAATAGTATATAAAACCTCCTTACACAGGTCATGTGTTCTTCATTTGTGTAATCAAAATTTTCCATTTTTTCCTTGAAAGAGTCCAGTATTTCTGCATGTCTCGCCATGTCTGTAGCCAGGATTAACGTAATTATCCCCTAGCAAGGAAAACATGTTCACATATTGACATTCTTTACAAAGTCCACTATTGCAGAGCCAAGTATGGTCTTTCTTATGCAAAAAAACCCCTTCAGATGCATTACATTGTTCACACTGAAAGGGGAAGTTTCTGACTTCTTCCCAAGCAAACTGGAAGTGGTTTATAAAGAGTTCATGGTATAAAGATCATGGTTGGATCAATCTGTGACACTGGTGTAATATTCCAGAGGCACTGAGATTTTTCCTTTCTGATTGACTAATTGTGGAAAAACAAACTGTACAACAGGATGTTAAAAACCACACTCTGTTTGCCAAGATCTACTTCTGGCCTCTTGGAAAGCTCTGTAGATTTTGCTGCTGACTTTTAGTGGCTTGACAAAGAGACAGAGATCAGTAGATGTGGATGTCCTCTGTGCCCATCCTCCTTGGATTAAGGGCTTTGTAATAGCCATGTGCAGCCAATATGTTAGGAGATCTTATATCTTCCAGCTGGGCAGAGTTCATCATAGGAAAACACATTGTTAAAGCTGTGGTTTTCATATAGATCTATCCATTTTGGGACCATGCATTGTCAGAATCAGTAACTCTGACCAGACTGGTATCTGGTCTGCTTTTTCACTGGGTGTGTAAGGAAGGTGTAATATGGAAGCTAAGAACAAATTTTGTTCCAAATTTAGTGCCCTAGTGGGAATCGTAGCATTGTTCACTGTTTCAGAGATAACTCTGAGGTCTCCCACTCCACCAGAGCTTCATCCAACAGAGTAAGTGCTCTGCTGTTGTAAATCTTCCAATTTTGAAGCCCCTCTTAAAACTAATACAATGTTCTCTCAGAACATTAACTTCTGCCATGAGAGCTTAATCCTTTCCCAGTCAGAGCTAATTGTATCCTTCAATAATATAAATAATCAACTCCTAAAATGTCATAGGCTTTAGTAGTCAGGATGTACTCATTATTTCTCAGCAGGACGTTCCAGGGAGTGCTGTAGTGGAAATTTTCCAAGAATCCCTCTTGGATCCTTTCAGTGTGAGGGGCTTTTTGAGTTGTACCCTCTAGGGAGAATGATTCACTTGCACTGTACAGCAGGGAGCTCTGTGCGTGCTTACATCTTCAGGAGCGGTTTGTACAACACAGATGGGAACAGCATTCATACCTGTCTTATCTGTTTGAATTGGTCCTGGTTGACGTTGGAGAAAATGTTGTATTCTGGCTGGGAAATGATCTGGAAAGCCACAGCACAGTGGTGGTTCTCCAGAGGGGAGATGTCATTGTAGCGTACTGCAAGCTCAGTTCGTGCATTTATCTGATAGCTGATGTGAAGAAAAACAGTGAGAACTCCCGAAGACACACACCAGCTGCTCACTTTTATTTACATTCTTTTCAGTACTTATTCAATTAGTTTCAGCTTGGTTTTTTGATTGTTAATACTAAATCAGGTTTTTTTGAGAAGATAGATATTATTTTAATATCTTCTCAGGCACTATTCCCTTGTAGTCTGCTTTTGGTTTTGTTTTGTTTTGTTTTTTTTTTAAATTTTGCCAAGTCTCTGTAGCTTAAAATGACATAGAACAAATACAGAAGGAACTGTTTGGGCTTCATTCAATCCCCACTAATGTCAATGCAGAGATTGTCAATGATCCTAGTAAGAATTGGATCCTGACCTTATTTAATGAATGACTACAAATAAATTAAGATTCTCTCTCTCTTTTTCAGACCACAGATGCATACAACAGTGACCATGGGTCAACAATTCTAATTTCCTCACATAATATTTGCACTTCATGATTTATAATTACAAAATAATGTACAAGTTAAATCACCCTTTGCATTTTAGTTTAATGATTCCATTTCAGTCAATGGAGCTATAATAATTTATGCCCTTTCTCTCATCTGTAGAACACTTTACCTTGTTTTCTCAGGAGTGAGAGAAAGTGTTGGAATAGAAACCTGAAAAAGCACTTTCCTTACAGAGCCAAGGACAGCTGGCAACGCCAACCCAGACCTGAGTTTTCTCCATGAAACTCTTCCTTGGCCCACGTGTGAGTGAACAGCAGGGCCTTGGGGAAAGGTTGTGGCCAGCCCGAGCTGTGAGCAGGAAAACCTGACCTACCAATACTGCCAGGTGGTGTTACTGTCCAAATGCACTTAAAGGGAAGAGAAAGCAAGAGACAGACTTACGTATTGTTATAGCCTGGATGGTCCAAGTCATGGCATACTGCTGCAGTCATGAGAATCAAGATGTCAATTTGGGAGAATTTCTCCTGTAAAATAAAAATTAATGCAGTATTATGAGTATTACTTCCCTTATGCCCATAAATGAAAAGAAGTGAAAAAACCACATTTACTTTTTGGAGAAATGCAAATCTGAGTAAAATGAAGCATTTTTCCATGTATCAATTTACTTCAGTCAAGAAAGAGAATTCTGCTTTCCCTTCCAGTAAAAATGAGTCAGATTTGCCTTTGTTGCATTAAATAACAGCAGCTCAGAGGAGGCAATTTGCTTGAAACTTGCTATTACAGCAGAAATTATATAAAAGCATGGTGATATTAGTACAGTCTCTTACAAGTCATTTGAGCATCCTGATTAGATAAGGGAGGTCTGGAAGACAGCTTAGTTGCCATTGCATTCTGTATTAACTAAAGTTATGAAAAGAGGGAGAAAAATTAAGTGTTGTGCTCCCACAGCTTCTGAATAGGATGAACTTCAATTAAAGCAAGTTTTTCTTCATACTTATTTTGGCAAGGAAATAGACAGGCCAGTAACTGAGATGCTTAACTATGGAGAAGAAAGGGAGTTTTTAACTGAATTAAATGAATTTGTACAGAAATTAATATATCTCTCTATATATTATATACATATGAATATATAAACATGGGTTATCCAGTCAGTCAAAACAAATGATACTTGTAGTTTTGTACAAAGTACAGGTCTAATGTGAATCTTGCATACAGCACACGCAAGGCATTATTTGCCATAGCTCAGCTGGGTGCCAACACACATTTGGAGAAAACCTCTTGCAGGGCCTTTTGTGTCACAGGCCATATCCACAGACTATTCAGTAGGCTTCTGGATCTGATTCATAGAGGTTTCATGCAGTCAGAGTGTCAAAAGATCTTCAGTGTATAAACTGGAGATATCCAGGAGGTGAAGGTAGCTTCCCAGCAGCCTCAGAAAGCTATGTAGGTGCTTGGGGTCTGGGATGGGATGGCTGAACAGGCAGCCAGAGGTGGAAACACAACACCTCTCCTCCTCTCCCCAGGGACTGAACAAGTGCAGCTGCTGCAAAGCTCATCATTTGCAAGCAAGCTGGTGGCCAGTTTTGCAAGAAAGGTGTCACACGTGTCATAGTGCTCAGTAGACAAATGGGTCCCATGATGTAAATGAAGTGATACTACTGAGGTGGGGGGCATACCTGGAGGCTGCAGAGTGAGATCATGCTGTACATCATCTGGGTCACACAGAAGCAGTGTCGGAAATTATGAAAGGGGTTATTTCTGTAATTGTCATGAATACACAGCTGCAGAGAGAGAGAATGAAGCAGTCAGAGACAGGAAAGCTCCTTTATAAAAACATGACTATATACACTTGCTGGCCTCCCAGGAAGCACTGTATCTCCCTACAGGAGTCCTGTGGAGCCCAATATTATTTTCTGACAGGACAGAGTGACACCACAAGGCTGCTCTGACACTCCCTGCCTTCCTGAAGGAGGGTGAGAGATTACTGCCTTCAAGAATTTGTCAGCAGGTAAAGCTCATAGCAACTCCTCTTTCATACTAGCTACCAATGGGTAAAAATCCCAGCACAGCTGCAAGTGCATTTCAGTCTTGAGATAGGACTCTGTGCTCCCATTCGGAATTTGCATTTCAAACCCCGCAATGGTTAAACAGTGACTTTGGGGTGTGTTAAGAACTCAAAGTACATCCCCATCCCCCTCTTCTTGCTGAAGGCAAATGGCAGCTTTGGAATCTTCAAGGCCAAAAATTTAGTTGTTATTTCATTCGCAAATGCTCAGAGGTGGCGCTTTGGGATGTGTTGCTTGGCAAAGCGAAGATGCAAATGCACATGCACCAGCATACCTCTGTGGATTTCCTACGCTAGGCAGCACAGGAGGCATTTAGCCGTATAGGCACATGGGGCTGAGTTTTATGTATTTTAACTTTCTACAGCTCCTGGCTATGTGCCCTCATTACAAATACAAGGTAAAGCTCATCTTTCCATGTGTTCTGACAGCTGAGTGAAGCTGGCACAGCTGGGTTAATACATGCCACAGTCATTCTTCCAGTGCAGTGGACAACCTTTTGTACCCTGTCCTGAACAAAACAGCCAAGATCCAGCAGCACTGCTGGACCCCTTCTGCTGAATCCTTCATTGCCTGGACCCTAGAGAGCCCTCATGTACATGTGTCAATTACCGAGTCTGAATTAATGACATGGATGGAATTTGTCTCCCTCTCTCCAACTAAATAGTGAATTTACTTTGAGTCAGGACCCGTCAGGATCAAAGACTTCAGCCTGGGACCTGACTTCTAGGAAGCCTTAATGCTCTGGACGAGGTCAAGAGAACCGTGGGTTTTCAATGCTTATTCAATATTTGGGGACTTCATTGCAAAAGCTGTTCAGATTATTCTTCAGCAAGGACTTTAAAATAGATATTACATTATTTTAAATTTTATAACTAATGGCACAGTGTGGTTGACAGTCAGGCTCACAGTATCTTACAGCCTCCACGTGGACACCATGGTCATGCCCAGGCACTGGACAGCCCTGCACAGATGTATACATCTGTCAGTGGAGCCCAGAGCATCCCAGGGGACTCCTGACTCAGAGCATTGAAGGGCTGGAGTGATTGGATTGTATTAGTCATCCTTCCCTCCCCTTTCAGGAACAATTCTATTGCCAGTAGAACTGGGAGCAAGAGAGCAAGCATCTGCATGAGGTGGCTTTTTCTCACCCACTGAAGTTCAAACTGGTGCCCATACTGTGCAAGAGGAAATGGCAGAGTCCTTGGGGTCTTTCTTAATCATCTTTCATTCTGTGAAGCTAGTGTTTGTCAAAGGAACCCTCACCCTGTCTTGGTTTTGTAGAAAATACATAATACACTTCCTTTGTTCACAACAAGGCTGTCTTAAATGCTAGTGGTAACAAATTATTTGGAAATACAAGCTAACAGGAAATTGTCTGCAGAAATGTGTGTGGGTGGCATGTTGATGTGTGTTGACGTACCACCTTGTTTTGCCATGTTTTCAGGCTGCAAGTCAGAAGGAGGAAATTTTCTGGTTTACCTACTCTGTGCTAGCCTTGACTGTATTTTGGTTTCATCCCACCTCTTCTGTTCAGCTGCTTTCTAAGGTCAACAATACTGAACTTTTCATCTGCCTTCTTCGTGGAGAGATTTCCTAGGTCTCAATAATTTATTATATCTCTCCTTTAATATAGTCATACCATTTTGATTAAAAGATTTATCCAGTCATAGGCATAATTTCTAGGTAAGCCTTATGCCTTCCAAGGAGACACGGTAACATCAACCTGTTATTTAATCCCTTACTTCAGTCTCTGATGAGCCTAATGCCTTGTTAGCTTCAGTCAGCAGCAGTACACCAAGCAGTGACTGTCACTGCCCTGTCTATGCTGCTGTCCAGGTGCTTTTTGCTCTTGCTGTACTTTGTGATATGATGAATCCAGTGTTTGGCTTTGTGTTTTCTAGCCACCTTCTGAGTTTGTGGAATTTGTTCAGGCCTTTCTGTGAATCTACATTGAATCTACACTGGTTAATGAAGACTCGTTAAGGACCAGTTACATAAGTTGAATGTACATAAGTCCATGGGCCCTGATGAGATGCACGCAAGAGTGCTGAGTGAACTGGCTGATGTTGTTGCCCTACCACTCTCCATCATTTTTGCAAAATCATGGCAAACAGGA
>JANIJG010011314.1:0-22639 GCA_024611175.1 Megaceryle torquata
TATTTCCTATCAACATTAAGTTCCTGAAAAGTTACATTGTTCTTAAAAAGTATACCACTCACAGCAGTTATACAACTTCTGATAACATCAGGTCTCAAAATAATTCAAGTGGCTTACATTCTGTCTCTTGTTCTTTCAGTGAAAGGATTTCAAGCCATTGGTAACACTCAGTACTTAGTTGGTTTATTCAGGACATTCAGAGTCAATCTGACAAAGTAAATACTTCTAAAAGTCAGAACAGAAAAGGCACTTACTCATTTTGGGGAAGACACCTGGCAGGTAAGATTTTTATTTCAAAATAACAAGCCCTTTTTCTGACAATAAATTCCTTAAAAACTACTGCTGGATAAACATAAACTCTATGAATAAAACCAACTTACGTACCCCATCCCAAGAAAGGTAATACCGTCCTTAACTGAGAAACTGAGAAGTGTGAAAGCATCCAGAAATACTCAGAAGTTTTATTCACTTCTGTGATATTCCAGTATGCTATTCCAGCTGACTAGAAAAAAAAAACCACCAAAAAACCTCCTCCAAAGAACATATGTTTTACAAACTGAAAGCCTCAAATTTCTGGACTGTTTCTTATTAGGTACTTGTATCAGCAATAAAAGATTCTAATGTGTTATAACCAGGAAAGTCACCTTAGCTACAACTGATAACCTGTGACTCCATCCAGGGAAGTAAATTTTTAATCAAACTTCCTTTCAATCAAACCATTGCCTCAGTGATGCTCTGTATAAGGCACTTAGTAAATTTTAAGAGCATCTGACAGTGCTGTATGGTATCTTGATTTGTTTGTGAGGATGCTCTACCCAATGCTTCAAGATTCATGGGCTAAGGTATGGAATAATCACTGAAAACAGCCATACAAACCACCGGCCACAAAACCCTTCAGAAGCCACATCCATTCTAGTCTGGGTTCTCATTATCCTTTCAACATAAAGTTATTCTTTTTCTAGTACTACAGGAATTAAACCCTATAAAATTAGGTAATGTCTAAATGTACAAGAGGAATTTATTTTCTTCCTGACTAGCTCTTTAATCAAAACTTCTGCCCTTTCAATAAATGACCTGTATCCAAGTGAAATGTCCATGATATTTACTATTAAATTCACAAAACCCTACATCTATCTTTAGGCCAAAAGTCACTGAACCAATAGGTATCAAGAATTATAAAGCAACACACACCTATAAGAAGTGTGGGATGCTGTCTACTTCCAATACAGTACACAGAGAAATGAATACTAAACACAAAGAAGCCATTATATAGTGGCTTTTCTAGGAATTATTCTGAAAATACATTTTGTGTCCCCCCTCCCTCCCCAACCCCCCACCTTATCCTCTGTCTTTTTGTCAGACTGAGGGTTTTTGAAAGTATTTGACATTTTAGAAACAGAAGCTGCCAACTTGGAATTTCCGTAGGAAAGCTGAGAAAGCGCTCGGTGTCTGTGGCATGCTCCTTAGATCTCCTTCTCCAGCTGGCACCAAAAGCTTTTTCTTGCACCTTTCAAAAAGCCTCCAGGTACTGCAAGTTACTTGGCAACATTACGCCTCCATCAGTTGGAAAGTGTTTTGCTTATTTTTCCAGGTTTGGAAGCCTCCCAGCAACAGAATCAGCACATTTACAGAAATGCGGATATTAAGAGCACTAACTGGCATCCCAGAATGCCACCTACCTCAGCCAGAATGCTTGAATAGTACAGAATCAGTGTAAGTAAATTTGCTCAGCAAGAGTCTGTTCAGTATGTCAACTATATAGAAACAAGGAGACCGGTGACAAAATTGATAATGACCTCTAAGCTCCACATACCACTGTTGGTCTTACAGAAACCAAGATATAGTTGAAGACCTGGGACTAGTGATCAAATTCACCACTTACAAAAGCAGGCGTAATAAATTATTTCAAACTCATTGCATCCAGTTGTACTATAGATGTACTTAAAAAAAGTAGAGAGAAGGAATCAATGTATTTCCTTACAGGACTAGTGATACTCAAATACATGTAACTAACAGATTCCCCTTGAAGAAATTAATTCATAGCTAAAGGCTGTTACAGTAAGAGATGATCAGTCAGATGGCAGATTTTCTTGCTCAGAGATCTGTGCTGTCAGAAACTGGGCTTGGCACTGAAGCATTTTGAATTTATTTTGCACAAAGAAGGATCACCTTGAAACAGATTATTTATGGATGATAGATAATTATTAGATGCATATAAATAGCAAATTAGATCTCTGCATCCCCAAAGTGGATATTCAGAAAGTAGAATCAGCCTGACCACTCACTCATCTCAACTAACAGATGCTAAGTGATTGAACAACTCCATCCTTTTCTAGTGACATTGTACCTGTGACTGCCTTTGAACCAAACAGAATGTAGTTTGTAGAATCTAGTGAGCTTGAGAAGGGGTTAAAGACACAAATTTCATTAGCTTTGGACACAAATATTTCATTCTGTATACTATGATGTCCTTGTACAGATGAAGAAAATTATGAGCACATAGTTAGCAAGTTATCAAAAAAATAGGTTAATATTCTCTTTCCTCAGTTGCCTTCTCAGTAACTCCACTGTAAATAAGAGCTCCATTAGTCTAAAGCAGTTTGTCTTCATATTTTAAAGTTTAAGACAGATTGTTAACTTTGCAATCACTTTTGACTAAGATCACTATCTATACCCAGAAAACAGTGTAATTAAAGATTACACTTTTCCATGTGGCCTAGATCATAAAAACTTAGTCCTTAAGGGCTTCTTGCTCAGTTATTCGTACCTCTGTCAAGATACACCACGCTTTCCACAAAATTTCCATTTTGGAACTATTCTTTAAATTATTGTTACTGGAACAATATTTTTTCTAGTGGTAATTTTCTTTCTAAACACATGGTGTTAGTGATTAATAACATTACCCTTTTTTTCCTTTTACAAACCTGAAATCATACAGCAATCCCTATAATCATTCTTAGTAATACTCATCTGACCTATGGAATGAGCTCTTGCCCTTCATCTTTCATGTTTATTGCCTTAAAATTACAGCTAAAACTTTCTGTGCTCATGAAACTGCCTGCTCTTACAATTCCCTGTGTCAGTGGACAGAGCAAGCTTTTCAGATGACTTTTAGCTGTTTCTGATGATAAAAGATGCAAGATTTGGATTGAAAACATCTTCTGAGGGATTCACTATTATGCAGTGGTGGTTCATTTTGATTAAATTTTCACTGATACAGTTAAACAGAAGCTGTAAACAGCTCCTGCTTTACTAAGACTCAATGATCCAAAGCTAACTTAATTGTTCTCTGCATTTGCTTTCACTGTTTGAATCCAACTATATAGTTTAGACAGATGGAAGGACACCTGAACTCCCAGGCCTTGTTCATAGACATACTACAGTCTTCTTGAAAAATGTCTTCAGCAAGTTCTGAAGCATCACTTGCTGTTTGGTAATACTGTTTACTAGCAAGTGTGCAGCTATCCATTGCTGTTGCATCATTTACCCCATTATAGACAGGGAGTTCAATTTATGTAAACTATTGATTTATAATTAACTTGAAGTCCTTTTCTGATTTTAATTTAGTAGTTAAAACTTATTAATTCTTATTAAAACATGGCTGCTTCTTTAGATGTCAAGCTAAGCCCAGCAACTGACTGTTGTCTTAGACATATCTCTTAAGTCTTTCAACAGTTTCTCCTCTTGTTAAAACTTTGCCAGTACAAAGGAAAACCAACTGAGCTTCCTCAGTTTGACAGATTTTACTGTACAGCTTTTGCTAGTTTGTGAAGTTACACCCTTTCAAAATGAGACTGCTTTGACTTAAGTCGGGGCATAATTTTGTGTAAGAAAAACCTTCAAAAGCTCAGTGTTAAGATTTGTGTGCACTGGAAATACAGTTTAAGAGTATCATATCTGCAAAGTATCATATCTGACTGATCCACTAGCTGAAACCAGCATTAAATTTTGATCTTGCCTATCTTATTCCTGAGTAAGCACAGGTCAAATTTATTGCAAGTATAGCACTTGCTACTGCCTCTAGAGAAAACAAATTAAATTCCATTTCTACTTCCACATAGTTTCTGATATTTGAAAGGAAGTAAACCCAGACTCCCTAGTAGGGAGCAGAGTCAAATAAAGGTATGTGACAGAAAAAAACCCAAGCAGATACAGTTAAAGAGCCCTGGTTATACATAAAAACTACACAATAGACAGTTCCATGCCAAATGCATCCTGTACAACAAAAGTATAATCAATCAGCGTAACATGGGAAACTGTCAGGCTTTTGAGACAGAGAAAAAAAATTAAAGAATCTAAGACACAGAGCCATACTCTTGTGTTGAGTTCAGAAGACCTGCCTAGACACTACAGTGAATCACTGGGAAGAAACTATAGAAGTATTCTCTCTTATATGGCTGCCTAAAAATGTGTTATCTGTAATATTAAAAAAAAAATTGCACAAATTATAAAATCAAACAATATCAGATTTTACAATCTGTGTTCCAAAACATCAGATATCTAGAGAAACATATACTGGTTAAAACTTCAATCTCAAGATTAATCTAAGACTTAATATAAAGTACTGTGGGTTTGTGGGGTTTTTTTGGTTGATTTTTTTTTCCCCCTGACACTTCTGTTAGAATCAAGATTTTTTTTTATTTTTTTTTTATACAGCATAATTGAATCTGCTACTAAGCAGAATAACTTTTATCTTCAATGGGTAGACTTAAATTCAGGGGAAAAAAGGGATCATAGTCTACAACTCTACATTTGTTCTTCTCATACCACCTATAATTAGTGTCAAAGTTAGGAAGAGACTGAATCATTGTACACTTTATCAATGAACTATTTATACTTCATTTTCCCCCATTTCTCCCCCCTTTACCTTTCTGAAACTGAATAATCTATCAGCACATCAAGGAGCTCATTTACATGGAACACTATCACGCTTGTCTTTGTTGGGTCGCCATCTCACAAACAACCCAGGATGTATGGCTGTTGAAGACTGGTGCATATAGAGATTTAACGAACAACAGTTCTTATGCAGAGAGCAGTCACAGAGAAAAATAGCTAATCAAAACACATTACAACATTAAATTTTAACTTTTTACAAACGGAGTAAAGATGCTTTTTAAATATATTTACAGTTAGAAAAAGGATTTAGGATTACTACAAGTTAAAATTATTTAGAAATTATGAAAGTGAAGTTCATTTAAATTATAACATTATGAACAGAGTAAAATGCCATATCTACTTAGAAATTGTCTACTCTGTTGTCAGCATTGTCACATCCCTTTAATCACAAACAAGCAAAAATTATCTTAACTTTGTTTAATGCCAAAATGGGCACCATTGCAATGTAAACACTGGCAATGTAATAGTTCAGTTAAAACCACCCCAGCTCAGTTTTTAGATCCTAGCTGACTTATCTTGTATCTGTGGTTAGAAATTGCTTTTCTATGTCTTATTCCCTAAAGAACAGTGAGACTTTTCTGCACTCTTTTTGATTATAACCATACTTGTGCCACATTTTTGAGATTATTCTCTAGAGACAGTTGAATCATAGTAAAATCCACTCCATCCTCCCTTCCTTCCAAACCAAATGGCTACTTATTTCCATAAGATACAAAGAGACCTCTTGTTGGCAGTGCGGGTGGTTTATTCACATAAAGTTAAATGAAAATGCGTTTCCCATTTAGTGAACTACTGGTCATAGATTATTATTTGTTTGCAAGGAATTCTGAAACGTGTTAGCATTCATTACATTTTAAATTAGAAACACATTTCATAAATCATCTTGCAATGAGACTTGCTATCATTAAACTGCTTACTTTAAACAGTTTCAGCTCTCTTGCAATCCACTACATCAGTATATTCTGCAAATAGTCCCATCTAAAAGTAAAACATAAAAAAATAAAGTTGAGAAGTATGTATTTTTCTTTTTAAAACTAGTGTATGTTATTCTGAACACCAGCCCAGCCCCCAAAACATTTAAGAAGCTTAAAATGCATTGTTTTACAGATAGTAAGATTTGGCCAGCTAATGGCAATGAACAGACATCCTACTTAGTAAGATAAAGCAGAATACATAATAAACAGGTCAGTAGTTATCCATCTGAAATAGCCTATAATTAACATTTGATGTCTAAAGAGTTTAAACAGCAACACCAAGGAATGAGGTATGTATGTTCTCATATCACATCAGACTTTCATTTTATGCAACTAACTGTATTTCACAACTAGCATCTTACAAAATAGAACAGTACCATTGTGCCTGTAGAAGTACTGCATAAAAAAAACCCAACCCAAAACAAACAAACAAACAAAACCCAACAACAAAAAACAACCCAACAGAAAAATACATTACTACAAGAAACCACCAAACATCACAATTGTCAGGGGCTACAAAAATCCATTGATTTAGCTGTTAAGAAGACATACCATACATTGGTAATAATCTGGGGCTGGATTCACTACCAAGAAGGTCCATCCAACTTTTACATGGGCTTAAAAATATATTTATTTTGAATGAAAAGGAAAAGAATCACAGCAGTGTAAGTGGACTACCTCACTAAAAGGACCTAAATGGACTTTTGTACTGAACCTGAATCTATCATTTAAAATCTATACATGGATTGTATGCGTGTATCAAAACACTTATTGGCTGTAAACAAAAATGCAAAATCTGTATTCACAAAAATATTTTATTGGTAATTTTACATAATACCAGATGGGATTGTAAATAGTTCTGCTCTGTATCAGTATATTGCTAAGAGTGTAAATGACAGTTTATGCCATAAAGTAGGATACCGAGTTGTTTCATATGATTTATGACATAATGTATTCTAATGAGCCAAATCAATATGGAAGAAATTGATTCAGGAATAAAAAATTAATAGTATTGTTATTTCCTTATTCTTGTGCAACATCTGATATTCCTGTAATGAAACGATAAAGTGACTACATGACATTAGATAAAACTGGGGCACGGAAATAGCACTGAGCAGAAATGAGAACTGCACTTCTGTTATTTTTAAAGCTTTTCCAAACTTTCATATTTCCAAATGTTAAGTTTTTGTCAAATGTGTCGTCGTCTGAGGTTCCATATTTGTTATACAACACAGTATACCAGTGTATAGTGACAACGCAGTACTTGACCTGAATTGTAAGATTAACCAATCAATGCTTAGAATGTGGTTTCTATTTTGCTTGTAAACATTACAATAAGTGTTTTAAGTGTGAAAAAATATTGTTAAAACCATCAACATAATTCAGTAACAGTAATCTAGTAAAATGTGTCAAACATTGGCAAAAATTCATACAAATGTTTCATTTAATAACATTTTTCCTATTTAACCACACCAAGTACCAGCAGGTGTTTTTAAGAAGATAATTATTATGAAAATTCTGTTGCAGCAATAATTGATTAAGTTGATCTTTGACTTGCATACATATAACTATGTTTCACAATTCTCAAATAATACATATTTAGGCAGCTTGAACTATGTTATAAAAATTTAAATTCAGTACATGCCAATAGCAGACTCCGAGAGTTGTGTTAGAATTTACTAAACTAAAAGTGAAAATGGACTTACCAATAACACTGCATAATGAACATTCAAACCACATTTTCATGGCACCTTTACACATGAAAGTTAAAAAGTTGGTCTGAAAATGCTTTGTAAGCATTTGTCAATTGCATTTAAATTATTGTTTCTACCACTGCACTTTTTTCTTTTTCTTTTTTTTTTTTAAAGCTGAATAAATTATGTTCCAGTCAACATACCAATTGTGCATGAATAATCTGTCATGAAAATGTGGTAACAGGTGACAGAAGTTATGTATTTGCATGTTTTGAAGAGAAGAGACTAAAGTAACTGGAGGAAATAAATTTTAATGAGATTCCCCATTCAGTGATGATCCTTCTCCTCTGGGTGAAGATGACCTGGACATTCCCCTCTCTGTGTTGTCAGAGCTAGAACCACTCTGACTGTGTTGATCTGCAGAAGCAGCACTGGAAGCAGGTGGTGACTTAGTTTTCTCCTTAAAGTCTGTGATTATGACTGTCAGATCTCCAACGGTAACTTCCAAATGCTGAGCACTACTTCGATCCACATTTTTCAATCTTGGCCTGAATAAAACAAATAATCATATTAAAAGCACACACACCATCTTATTGTCTTGTCTTTTCTTCCCACTTTTTAGGAGCTCTAGAGAACATACATTTGTCCATGAGACTGCTATATGCAACTTGCAATACATAGAAAAACCACATACCACAAGTTTTTACGATGGAGTGTTTCCCAGTTTGTTTTACATTAAAATAGCTGAGTATAAACACATTATCTTCTCCTAAGATTATTCAAAAGCTGACCTTATGAATAACGTGCAATATATCCATATTGCTGCACAGTTACATACAAAGGTTTTTACTTTTAAAAATTAAGTCTTTCTTCATTGTGGCTATAGAAAGTTATAAATTTGCTCCAGTGAAGCATCCATCTCCACAGCAGCAATCCTAAGTGAAGAATGATGCTCAATAATGAAGATATTAGTGTCTGTCTTTTGAATGCAGCAGCACAGGTAACACTAACTTGCAGCAGGTATTACTTTATTTCAAAATCCCACTAGGACTACTGGTATACTATTCAAACTGGACTTCGTGTTCACAGTATAACTCTGGTATTCCTGGCATATGCTGCAATTTAAATTATGCACAGAGTATTACACACGGTGTTAACAGGGTCCGTGTCTTCATCTAATCATTCAATCATTTGATAAACTTTGACTTATATTTTGCCACCATATTTTTGCTAATGTCAACCATAAAATACTTTTAATTTACTACTTTCCTTTGACTACCATAAAAAACTGTCGCTAGACAGCTGAATTTCTATAAGTGGTTATGAACAGCATTGCTTTAGCCATTTAACAGCCTCCACAGTGCTCACCAGCTCAAGTTGCAGCAAGATAAACAAATGACATCACATTCTAGAAAGTGTGCTAACAGTCTTTACCCTAACGTCTGCCTTTGTCTGAAGAAGAACTGGTTCCCAGTCACTGCAGCTGAAATACCTCCTGCCTTTCCTCCACTAGAACAGAGATAGGCTTTGACATCTTGTTCCCCCAAGGCTGAAGTAGCATGACTAAAGAATTTAAGAGAAAAATTAAAATCTGCTGCTCTGTAACATGGGAATGGAGAGAAAAATTCAGCATTATCCACCTTTGTAAATGCCATGCCTGGAGCTTATTAATTGCATTGAGTGTGCATGCAGACTTGTAGGGCTGTTTCTGGCAATAATGTAGAAGTTTTACGGCAAAGAGAAGGATATTCTTTTCTCAAAGGATATTGAAGAAATATTATTAAATTGCTGAAGCATTCTTAACTTGCTATCCTACCTAATGAATCACTTCTGTGAAAATTTGAACTGTTTGAAGCATTAAAAAATACAGGAGCCTAATAATTTCAAATAACAATGCTTAATACAAATCTCAATACTGGTATTTCAGTCCAAGGTTTTAATTTTATTTATTATTTAAATGTTCTCCCTCTTCTCCTTTTCCATTTTTAATGTACTACTGCAGTTCAACCATCAACATTTCAATCTGTAATATTTAATTACCTTAATTAAAACTCACTATGTTAACTGCAAGTACTTCATAACTGAAGTACTTTGTCTGCATGAGGTAAGTTAGATGCATATTAAAAAAAATAAAAAAGGAACATCTCAGTGTCCTTAAACCAAATCATTACTTTCTTAATGACTCTTCTCTCTCAAATCTTAATCTCTCCCTGGTTTTGATCCTGATGAACCTATTTCAAGCAGAAAAAAAGCATCTGCTACTTCTGTGCATAACTAATTCCAAAGGATCTTCCTTGGCTGGACCAAAATAACTTTATGTGATGATTTAGGGGTTAAACCTGCTGCTTTCATTTTGCAGTCTGCATGCTCCTCCACCTGATCTTACAGCAAGATCAAAGACTTTTACAACTGCTTGTCTGTACTATAATATTTCATGTTCTCCGTTCTAGGAGTCCAAGGTTTCCTTCAGCATCCCAGATAGAGCACAGAGATTTTTATCACTAGGTAATATACACACCTTATCCTGTCATTAAATTATACCTTAGTTCAGCCCTTCAAAGTTTATTTCTGTACATTTCTGTATATTGCACAGAGAGCAACCACATCACTTTCCCATTCTTCTGCAGGCTGGTACTGGTTTCTCTCTCCTATTATTTTGAATGAAAAGCAGTCACCCCTGCCTCCTCTCTTTCCAGAGATTAATATAATATCTTTGCCTTGCCTATCTAGGTTTGTGTGGTGTGAGAAATAAAAGTATCTGTAACCCTTAAAAATAATAGCCAAGTCTTCCTCTCTCTATTCAGCTGGTCTCCACCTTCTGGTCAAAATTGCAAACTGCAAGTTTCCTTCACATTTAATAGGCATCTTAAACCAATGAAATTTCACACACAAATATTTAGCCTTATTACTGAAGGAGTTTGCCACAGTATTTAAAAAGCAGTAAAATGACAGAACGTTTTCTTATTTTCTTTTCTAAATTAAACTTTAACACTGCTGCAAGAGTTTCTAAAATTTTTACCTGGTCTTCTTATGACTGTTCTTTTTGCTTGTTGTTTCCTTTTCACTTTTTTCCTTTTCTACTTTGTCTTTTTTCTCTTTCTTTGATTGTGTAGGGGGCACAAATTGCTGAGGAACCTGTTGTGCAACCAGCTGAGAGACAGGTCGAGGTTTCCTGTGTGCACATATATATAGATATGCATAATGCTTAAACTTTACAACAAGTCTCAAACTCTTTACGCTTCAGTTACTAACATTAACAATCACTATAAAAAGAAATATTGCTAAACTTTATCTTTCTGCTAGTACATCATTAAAATAGCATAATAAATTTCAATCCATTGCAGCCTTGTTTCATTTACACACATTACCAACAAATGAGATTTTTTTAAAAAGGATTTAGAGAGGAGATTGTCATTTGCCCTCTTCCCCCAGTTATATATACAGACAGAGACCTACACAGAGTGAACTCCAAAAGATGAAACTTCCAGTGGGAATACTTTACCACTCACTCCCAACCCCCTCAAATGATGAAGGGGTCTGTTTTGAGTGTACTCCAGTACAGAAGAATACAATCCCTATCACAAAAAGAAAGAAGCTGACCTTTCAGGTATCAGAGCTAAAGCCACTGTCGGCCTTACAGAGCAAAACTTAAGTGCTTTCAAAGCAAACAAATTCATTTAAAGCAATGACAAATCCTGTTGTGTATCACTGTTATCAAGTTGTTCATGGGAAAAAAAATTATTCTGCACTAATATTAGTAGGATATAGCTGTTAGAACATACATACTTTAAAAGCTGGCAATAGAATATTCTGAATACCTTCCATCAGTATAAATGGCACAGGCTTCATTTCCAAATTTTGATTCAAACTAAAAGCAGAGTGCTAAGAGCAGGCAAAAGTATTTCAACATTTACTATTTTTACATTTTCTGAAATATTATTTTGAAATAATTTTTATTTTATTTTGTATTGGAATTCAATTATTCTAATTTGAAAGGAAACACTTTACTCTTTCCAATGCAAGTGTATTTTTTTATTTCGATAGTTTGGAATGAAGAAATCTCATGTCATGGCATATAAAAGAGAAGGCTCTTTGATTCTATTAAGGATTTGAAAATGCAAATGTCTTCTCTAAAAGAATGTTTTCCCTGCCAAGCTCTCGGGTTTTGTTAGTTAGGTTGTGGTGTTGTATTTTTAAAATGTAAAAACCCACAACTTATAGGCACTGTGATAGTCCAAAAATACAAAGTAGTTATTAAAGCAACAGAAGCTATCAGCTTTTACACATTTATCCCAACCCACAGGATCATGCTACTGCAATTCTTGCTTACAAGCAAAAAAAAAAAAAAAAAAAGATTGCAATAGATCATGTTAGAGTGAAAAACAAGTTACAAGAATCCATAGAGAGCAGGAAAGGCAGTTCATATAAACCAGCTGAGATTCCATCAGTCTCCACAGCAAGTTCTTAATAGATTAAAGACCGTTAAAAAAATCAACACAATAGAACTCTGGGGTAAAAACTAGACTGCTGCATACCCACTCATAAACTAAGCCCACACTAACTCATGGAGAGACAAAGATCAGCAACAGATCACTCAGCAAAACTATCCCAGCTTGTAACAACTGGCAAATATATGACTACATGTTTTTCAAGAGACCATTGCAACTAGGACCTTGGAAGACACACACACACACAAAATATCACTGAAATAACTCAGTAGACTACAACTGTTTACATTAACAGGGTATATAGGTCATTTTTAAGAAAACTTGTCTCGGAACTGTTTTCACCTTTTGTCATAGTAGTTCATAAGAAAGCAAGAAGAACCAAGGTGTAACTGATGAACAAGCTTATTTCAGGTGGAAAAAACTTATGGTATATAAACAAATCTAATCTGTCTTGAAGATTACTCCAGAAGACAGGGATACAGAGAGTTAGTATTTCTTTCTAGCAATGGCCGAGTGACAATCCTGTCATTACAGAGCAACCAGAGAGAATAATCTGACATGTTACTCATGAAGACAGTAGTGAAATTCTTGACACAGAATTAATTACTGCCCAGGGCTCTGGACACCACCATGATCACAGAAACTTTTTAACACAGGGTAGAAAAAAAAAATTCTTAGCCAACTGTTTTAGGAGTTATCAATTTGAAAGAATTTAAATTCTTGAGAGCAAACTAGATAATTTCAGATGAGAAATTAATCTTAGAATTAAGTCCTAGGTTTAGAACTTCTTTTTCTAGTACCATGAAACTGACAAAAAAAAAAGCGCCTTGCCACAAGGAAGTTAAGGCAAAAAACCAAAACAAAACACCACACCAACCCAAACAAACCATGACAAACAAACAAAAACCCACAACCAAACCCCACAGAGAAAACATGTTTGGAAAGATGCACTAAAAATTAAGAGGTTCTATGTGGTTTTGATGTGACAAGGAATTTTACCACATTATTTAATTCACCCCAATTACACATCCATCTTTGTTGTCAATTATTTCTATAGCTGTCTATCAGTTATACCTGTGTTCTAAAATTATCTGCTTTATAACATCCAGATTCTTAAATGAGGCATTCAATATTTTTTTATATTAAAAAATTGGAGGGGGGATTAAAAAAAAGTCACATTTCTAAACACTGAAAGTATCTTTCAAGCATTCAATTTCATAATTTCCCCCCCAGTACTCAAAAGGGGCTACTGAACTGCAACCAACCACTTTGTAAGCCATGCAGGCTTCAAGAGATAACTTTACCACTTGTGAAGCTTTAACCTGATAGAATTGTTCATGATTTAGCAGTAGTTGAATCTTGTCATTCAAGCATGAAGGAATTCATATAGAGAAGGCTTTCTCACAGAGAAGATACATATAAGAAAAAAACTATTCCTGTAACAGGAAATTGATTTTGATGATTTGCCAAAAATATGACATTTTTAAATTACTGGTTTTCAAAACCAGTGAGTTAAAAGACTCCTTGTAATAGGCTGCTACAGATTAAGTAGATACAATGTTAACATTGCCTTTTATTTCATCAATGTATTTATGGTAATTTCCTTTTTGAGCATATCCAAGAGCACCTGAGATAACTGCTGTTTAGTAAGAAGCTCTATAAACTCCTGCATTATGATTACAAGCATTTTTGCCTCTTCCACTGGAAGTGACTTTACTACTGAACAATGCAGAACTACAGGAAGAAGTGTTAATAAATACAATACATACTGCTTAGTCAGCCCCTCAAAACTTTGCATTTTTATCTAGTAATTTCACTTCGGTTATTTTAAGTGGAACATTCATCAAGAGAGGCATACACAATTACAAAAAAATAAGAGCTATCAATTCTTTCCAACAGAGGTGAAACTTTATGGTTTAGGCCCTAAGCATCGCAGCTGTACCAACAAACTGATTTCCTCAGCTTCCAAGAGATCACTAAACATCACAGCTCCAAATATTATGCCTCTCCTCTTATCACATTGTTTTCCTTTTTTAAACCAGTGTATCTTTCTTCTAAGTTAACACCAGCCATACTTCTACCTAGTTTTCTATTCCAACCTCATCCATTATGGTTTTATTAATTATCTAATTCCAGTGTTGCTTTCAAGGTCCGGCATATAAATACTCACTTCATGATCTCCTTTAAAAATAAGGAAAACTAAACTTCTTGCCTTTTAAAAAGCCAACAGTAATACAAACATTCAAGGACATAGTTTTTGTTTTCCCTATAATTCCCATTAATGCTAAACAAGAAGGATATAATAATTTTAACTCTATAGTTCTTGTTGCATGATGTGACTACATTTTATCTTACAGGATTTGACCTGGCTGCTGGTTTAGAGGGTATATTTACAGAACCTTGTCTATTTAGGTTTTGTATCCAGAAATTCATTCAACACCTACACTTGCAAAAGGAGAAAATGTTTAATACTGAGAAGGATGTTCTAGTTTTCATTGTTGGCATTCTTTAAAAAAACCCCCTCAAACTCAAACCTTTATAGCATAGAAATTTACATGCCTAGAAATGCTGGAGATTAAAAATATTCATTCAAGAATACACACAGTGCATGACCAAATGATATGTGGAACTTCTGCCTCGAGTCTTTTCCCTCTCTCAGAGCTCAACACAATACCGTCCTGCTCTTAAGTAATTTTGGACATCTCACAGTAGTACATTCCTTAATTTCCCTCACCTGGTACTCACCAATAATGACCAATAAAAAGGATTTTGGCTATTTGGATATGGTGAAGAACCATCTCTCATTACAACAAAGTGGGTCCATTTTGAAAACAGAAATAAACAAGAACATGTACAATACTAATTATCAAGATATGCAACATAAGTACAGCAAACTCTCAGTTGCCTGAGTTATGTGTCAAACCTGCACACAACCTAACTGGCTTAATGCTGAGGCATCTTTGAGTCTGGCTGAATTTATTTAATTTATACAGAGCACAAAAACATTTGCACAGTGCTGCTTCTCTAGCCATCATTAGTCCGTACAGCAGTCTAATGTCTCCTACACTACTCAAGCGTAGGAGCTCAGACTCTGACAGACATGAGCTGCTTATCTGACCCAGCTCTAGGGTCCATCTGCTACAGTCTGGAAACAAAGAGCATCATGTGGACAACTGTGACAGTTTTTCCACAGACCAATTCCAAATCTATCTGCATTTCAAGTGATTCCCGAGTCAGCATGACCTACCCCTGGGTGCAGGGATCTGAGGAGATTCACCTGTTTGGTGCTGCATATCCTGAGCACACAGAGCCAAGCAAGTAAGACTGCCAAGCAGGATGCAGTGCAGCCAAGCAAGTAAGACTGCCAAGCAGCGCAGCGCGGAGACAGTAGTCCAACAAAGCAGCCAATACCTTAGCTTTGATTCAGTATGAGCCATGCTGAATGGGGACTGGTCCACACTGAACCAGTACCCATATCCTCCCAGTATCCACAGATATCAGAACATATCCTATGCTTTTCTATACATAAAACTAGATGCTATAATTAAATCTCAGCGTTCCATAAGTACACCTTTTTAACCTGTTATTGGTGTATTATCATCCATAATGTGCAGTTTACAGAGTTCAGATATTCTAAAGAATAGGAGACATAATCAAAGGTACACTCTTGAAACTAAATTTCCTCTGCTTCGTATATTTTACTATGGCAAAAGTATTAAAATTACAGTTTCCCAATCTTAACAGGTTTAAATTAAGGAAATACTGCCATAGTTTTTAACCAAGCTGAAATCTGTTCAACAGATAACCTGGATCCAGAATACTATCTGTCAAGCAAAGCTTCAATTCTAATATGATCCTTTCCTTCCCCTTCTTGTTCTCAAGCCCATCCACCTCCTGGCTTCAATTCAAACAAAAAGCCCTTGCTGGAGGCTTATCCTGGCTGGAGTGACAAATTACCTATTTTGTAAAGCAAGTGCCACATGCAAGGTGTCTAAAGACTTTTCTATAATACCACATGTTAAGGCAGGTATTTAAATCTGCTATTGAGCTCTGGTCACTTTCCTTGACACACTTTTCCTCCAATAACTTGAGCAATACTCTAGTCCAGTATTACTTACCTATCAATGAGCTGATACAATTCTATTTTCAAATTCCTCTTACTCCTTTGGTTTCCTATGAAATTATACACATCTTGCCCCGTCCTAGAAATTAGGAAGAAATTGCCTGTGAAACATCCCGCTGTAGAAACAGTGTTACGTCGTACCTGCCCAATATGATATTGATCTATTTTTGGTTCATGGAATCAAGTTTCTCTTCCAGATACTAAGAAGCTATCTTTCAAGTGAGAGAAGGATTCAGTGAAACTGGTAAGATGTTCATACTACCAAAAAAAAACCCCAAGTGACTATTATATACCAGGAATCTTTTATTCATCAGAACAGTTTGAGCTTTCAGGCTCATCAGCAGCATCTTATCTCCTATCCATATTTTCATTCCTAGAAAAGCCCAGCTCCTAAGCAAACCAAAGCCTATGGTGTTTCTTCAAAATACTTCATCTGCTTTTATGTAGATCTCTGCATGGTATCCCATACATTCCATGATTTCAATTTTGCAAGTGGATTTTCTCCTTGCCTCCGCTATAAAAGATCATCACTTCTTAAAAAAAAAAAGAAAAAGAGTTTTCAGAGACTTAAAGAGGTTTTATTCAAAGGGACCCCTAATCCTTAAGCAGTACCATTTATCTAAACTTCTCTTCCCTACAGGGACACACTGACCTTTTGTTCACGATAGCAGATTCATCCCTCAAGAAAGGGATGTTAGAAATATCTGAAACAGAATCCTCATTTTGTTTTGCCCTTAGTCACAGAATTCTTTCCTCAAAAATGAAATGTCCACATTATTTGTTATATATGAAGTATTCTTCCCTTTCAAGTGAAAGCTTCCAAGTTAAGGAAAGTTCCCAAATATTCTAATTCTTTTTGCTTTAAGGCCCTCACTGCACAGGACTCAAGTAATGAGTCCAACATGCTTTTGTAGATCAGCTTCATTCACACTTCCACAATCTGTCCTGTCCCACCAGCAAAGCATGGCAGAACTCATTCTTTGGAAACAAATCAGTGCCCTGAATTCCACCCTCTGGGTTTTTTTTCAAGAATTATCAAAATCACTATTACCAAAAGGTCTTACAAACAGTAACTAACAGATTTATACAAGTCATCTTTGGTCAAACTTGCTAAAGTAAAAATAGGATTAGTTAAAAAAAATGCTTTGAACTTCAGTGAACTCCACAGATTTTTTATTTTTTTTTTTATGATGTCTCCTCAGGAAAGTCTTGGAGTTTATTCCAAAAGCAGCATTATAAACACAGGGTATGCTAATGCACTATGAATTAACCTCAGAACGCTTGTCACAGTTCTGACAAAGGTAGTAGAAACTCTAAAATCCAAGTCAGGCATTGCCAATTAAGTATCTTCAGGCAAAGCATGAAAGAACAAGTTCAGTCAGCTTTCAGAAATAAAAAGATACCTAGAACTAATCCCTAGGCATCAGAGAAAGTTAGTCAACTGCTCAAACTACTGCAAGATTTCCTGTATTCCATCACCTTCTTTGTTTACTACTTAGAAAGGACAACTGATTAAAAAGCAACCTTGCCAAAATCATGCACTTCTGACAGTCCCAAAGAAATATGACTACTAGACAGTCATGACAATGCCTCCCCCTTCTGTCTCAATACTCATCTGATTTTTCCTTCTAATTTATCCTCTAAATGCAAACTTAGGCAACTTAAGTCATGCTGAAATGCATATAGTTTCTATTTGGATAGCTGGTACTATTTCAAGGACTCATCCTTATTTTAATGACTGAAGCTTTTGTTTCATTTACCTATAATTGCACTGCTTGCTTTTTTTGACAGCTCTGTTGTCCCCTGACTTCCATATAACTTGCATTCCATGGAGGTATAAAAATATAAGTATTGTTGATAAGCTAATATGCAGTAACCAGCTACATGCACTTTAAGCCACTGCAAATGCTCAGTAACATTGGACAGAAAATGTGGAGCCTTCCAGCAGGCAGTTGTGACAATGTGATGCACAATACGTGTTATATTTCTGCAACAAGTCAAACAGCATCAATATTTTAAGACACTTTTCAAAATTACTACCAAGTGCATGGAAAGCATTTAGTGCATTCTTCTCAAATTCAAAACTATTACCTTTTCCCACAGGCTGACCTTCTAGTCAAGTAATCGTATGATATTTCAAAGATTAATCACTCATGTTTTTTGCAAACTCACCATGTCCACAAGTATTCACACTTTAAACCCTCTGGATTTTGCCCCAAACTATACCACTCTTCTATACCATCCTCAGTATGATAACAACTGATTTTTGAGGTATTCAGCCATGCTAGAAGGTTCAGACACAGCAAATACAGGTTTACACTGCCTACAAGGCTGATGAATCTGTTGGATACATGAAAACAGCATACAACCTACAGCAATATATACTATGCTATAAAAACACTGTTACTATAACACAACTAATTTCTATTTTAATTGTACCTTGTTTACCCTCCAACCCACCTTTCTTTTTGAAATGCAAGCTTTTAGAAGCTACTGTCAAACTCTTCTAAGCTTACTCTGCACCAAATTTTAAATTTCTCACTTCACAGCAAGAGTTTTGTGTATCTTGGGCACCAAGAAGTTACCAGATATTTCCGTCATTATGAATCACTCTTTCCAGTACCCTGCAGACTTGCCTGTCTTCTTTCCATCTGCTACTGTGGGGCTTCTGTGTGTTTCTGACTAAGATACTCAATATTTTTTTCTAATAGAATTCTAATTTCACCCATGTACTATTACTCCTCTGCCACTGACTTTTGCTATTCCCTCGTCTAGTGAGAATTTTAGAAATGCTTGTTAACATGCCTGAGTTTTTCCAACCTTCAATTATTTTAGAATTTGGTATCAAATTTAATTCTTGTGACAGGAGGTGGACTGAACATCTTTAGTTGTCTGCATTCTGCAGTGCATTGCTGTAAGAGTAATCCCTGATGAAGGAGGAGAGACCTTTAATCAATTTAGTCATCCTCTTCTTATAGCTTCAGCCTTTATGCAGAAAATAACAGGATGGAAGTCACTTCCAATGATCATTTTTTGAAGTGTGCTACCCATTTGCTAACAGTAAACATATATTTTACTTCAGATAAGTCAATACATCCTTGGAAAATTCATAGCATAATATTAATACTGCATCTTGAATATAGGGCTATATTTCACATACCTGTACTTAGAAATGCACGCTGTTGTAATACACAATATTCTGTATCGCTCCTTTGCTTCTTTACTTTTATACTTTACCATATATTCCTCACCTCCAGACAATGCTAACAAAGCCAGCCTCATGATGATTGTCTTGTTCTAATCATATCAAACCTTACCATTAGAAACCTAATTAAACAATTTTGTAAATATCCCTTTATAAACATCACTCGTCAGAATAATTTCACAAAGCTGTTAAAAGACCATCATATATTGGCTAGTCTAAAATTCTGCAAAATTACATTAAAAACAATTGAAACTCTTAAAAAAAGTTCCAACAGTGTTTTCAGAAAGCATTTCCAAAAAGACAGTAAGAGATTCAATGTATCAGCTCACCACAAAAAAAAAAAAAAAAGTCCCCATTCCACAGAGGTGTGGATCTAATAAGCCTACAAGACCACCCTGCTCAACACTTCTTGGAACTGTCACCAAAACCAAAAAGACAAACTCCTGTAAAGCTAATATTACAGTAAGTACTTGTTCATTTTTCTTAAGTAATCCCACTCTAAGTAATTAATTAACAATATACCATTGTGAACTAAACAAAACTATTGGAAGTAATAAGGTTAGGCTTAACCAAACCCTAATAAAAATCTTGTTTTGATGATATTTGTATGATCCATGTCTTTGAAAAATTCTAAACAGAAAACAGTTACATGCGTTAAAATCTTGTTGAGAACAAAGTCAAATCATTCAAATCCTACTCTGTTCTTTCATTACTAGACTGGATCATTTCCCAGTACAAATGTTCAGGCTTTAAATATCTTATAATTTATTTGAAGATCATTTTCCACTCATGTCTATCCTAAATATTAACGTGTCAAGAAGCTAATAGAAATCTGATATCCACAGTAATACTCTAATCTCCATTTTTCTAGTTCACAGTCATGACTGAAATCTCAAGAAAAGCTTATCTTTGCATACTTTCTACTTCATCATCATATTCTTGCTAGTCACTATGCATATCTCCTTCACCACGTCCTCATTTCTCCAACTACTAAGGCCCACATTCTCAAAAATATCTTAACGCAGTAATTAGAGCAATTAATTTAAAAATAAAAAGATCTTCGTAATCTTCAGAGCAAGTCGATGTATACAGGGAGTCAGCTGGAAAGATCCATGATTTTACTGTAAGTAAATAGCTTTTTAAACAAACAGACAAATATATGGATAAGAAAAAGTGGGTTTAGGTAGAAGATTTTCTAAGACTACTCCTCTAACATGTTAGCAGAAAAGTACCCTCACTTAGGTATCAATGTTCTAGGCAATTCTTACAGTATTTATTTCACTAACTTCTATGGGGTTCAGCTACATTTTAATATTGTAGCAACATTATTCTATAATACTCTTCCTGAATGTTTTCAAAAATACATCAATTATGCAAAGTTCTAACTTAGTAATAGATCTTAGACAGCTTTTTACTCTGAAGATCACAGGACAGGTTACAACCAGCACCTTTGGAATGTGGCTTTTTCAAGATGGACTGATGATGTAGATTTAGACGCCAGAAAGTCTAAATGGCTCCAGCGTCAACTATATATATATATATTTTTCATATTCAGTTTATGTAGCAAGTAACACAGTACCTTTAAGTAGAAGTGACTAAGAAGTAAATAAACTTTCCTCCCACCCAACAGTCAATTAATTTTAAGTTATATCCCTTCCCCCACCCTCATATACTGATAACAAGGTACTTTACAAATACCCAGTAATTAACATTCCCACTTCCTCAGGCATGTTTTCTTTTTCATAAGTTGTTCTGCAAAACAGGTTACAATGAGGCTAGTGATATTTGCATCTATGCTCCTTCCAGAATCTATTTTCCCTCCCACTGTAAACAGCTTTAATAATAGCAAGTGGAAGCAACTCCACCTAAACTGAGGGGAAAATTAAACATATACACAGCTACCCCCAGTCTTCCTCGGTTTCAATTGACCTCTGCCTGCAAAGAGCTTGCCTTTTTTTTAAGACTAGAAATCCGTTACAAATGTTGGAAGGCCAAGGCCTATATTTATATAGGCACTGCAATGGTGTTGACAGCTTTAAATAGAATAAATTGAACAAAATTTAATTTAGCATCATAGTCTTATCATCATGATTTACAAATGCACAGGTGCATTTGACTCCAAAGAGTCAAGAAAATGTTAGAGTTCTTTATAATATAGAAAGCAATTAATAGAACTGAGACACAGACATCTGCGTTGAGTCCTTACAGCAATTGCTCTTGTATAATAATGCAAACAATGGCCAGTTTGACACATAGCAAATGACACAATCTTATTAAACTTCAAGTTTAAGCCTTACATTTTAGGCCATTCATTCCCACGTATGCACAAATCTGTATTGTTAAGGTGCAAGTATGTGCAGTCTGGCTGTACACGAGCCAAGAAAAAATACCCTATCTTAAACCTATCACTTGCCTTATCTTTTTTACTGATCTTTCTTCATGCCTCAAGAAAGCAATGAGTTTTTCAAGTGGTAGTTTGACAGTAAACATAGTGGAGTGTTTCAATAGTGGAGGACTACTTTTGTCAAATGCAAAACACTCACACTCTAAATAATTAGAGCTGTCATACATTTCTATACACAGAAAGTACAATAGCTTTTCATATATCCTTACACATATTCGCACATTAGTAGCTACAATGTACAATTTTCTTCCATCAGGGAATTTTTCAATAACTTCCCCCCCCAGATTTCATAGATAAGCAAAATTTAACCTTTTAAACTCATATTTATCTTTCAATGGGCTATCACATCTACTCCACAAGCTCTTTGTGCAGCACCTTGCGCACCAAGAGCTTCTAGGTTCTGCCAAGAAATACCAAGGAAACAATATTCCACAACAAAGAAAACTGCTTTTTCAACTTCACTAAGAACACTTTTGTTCCATATACCATTGTTGATATTTGTGATCAAGCACAATCAGACCACAACTTACCTCCTAATACCAAGAAAAGAAAAAAAAAGGGGGGGGAAATAATCTCTTTCTGAATAAGCACTGATGCTGTTTAAAGCAAATCAGGAACACTGTGTATACCATGTAGCATTGCAAATACTGTGTCCAAATAGATCGAGAACTGTGGTCCACACAGAGTCTAGCAGTTCATGTAATGATGCCACTCCTGACTTTTAGCAGCTGAAGTCACATTATGTAAAGCAAAAAATATTTTCTATTACAAGTTCTTGTGATGCAAGTACAATAGTTGCTAGCAATCAAATTAAATCACTAGCAATCAAATTAAATCACTAGCAATCAAATTAAATCACTAGCAATCAAATTAAATCACTAGCAATCAAATTAAA
>JANIJG010011314.1:22739-34614 GCA_024611175.1 Megaceryle torquata
TCACTAGCAGAAGCAGCCAGCTATGGATTCAGAGTCAGATTAGCTCACCCTCTCTCAGTCACCAGTACTCTATTAAGCTATTCATAGAATAAAAACTATCAGATTAAACTATGTTTAGCTTGCCGTGTCACATGAATATGCTCACGCTAATCACCACGCAAAGCCATCCTGTAAGAAACTAGTCTTTATTTCTACATTGAAGCAGTTCATGATTAAATGCATCTTCAACATTGATAATTTATAGTGTTATCCAAAATTATTTTTTCTCATTACCATCACTTCTGTCACATCCTGGATTGTTAACAGTACATTACACTGCCTCCGCAAATAATAAAACTGAATAATTATGACAGTGCAAACAGTGAAGCTAGTGGTCTTTATGGGAAAACATAATATAGAACCATATGTATATTGAAGAGTAACAATGCAATTTCTACTCATCCTATGTATATTTGAATTCTAACTTTCAGACAGCTCTGATTTCCAGTGCTTTCATTATTCCTTGCTGTTTTACAGTGTGAATCATTTACTTGGAATTCATCCATTCAGTGCATTTCTAGCAATTCTGTCTTTCAGTAAAAGCTGATTCAATTAGAATAGACTTACAAGACCCATATGGTTTTATCAGTCACTGTATAAATGTTCACAAAACTACCCCTTGAGGCAGGATCCCTATTTAATCATTCCCTTAAAGGGAATGCCCTATTTTCCAGGCAACATTTAACAGATGAGACCAGCAAGTCTCCTGAAGACAACTGGTAACACTGTACAACAGTCTGTCGTGAGAAAAAAAAATCATCCATATCAGGACCTTAAGAAAGCCTAAATTCATCTAGTTTAACTAGGTTAAACTAGTATCCTAGTAAAATTAGGATAGTTTTTAAAGCAGCCATCAATGTTACTTTTCCAACAAACAGTTTTAATGCTTCAACCTCTCACACACTGTTGTCAGAAATTCTTACCCAAATGCCACAAACCATTGTTCACCAATGCTCAGCGTGACAGCCATATTGAAAATATCCTGTCTGAAAAGCACACAGGTATCAAACAACTAATGTTTCCTAGATGACGATATGCTACATATGAGCAGGGGTTGGGAAGCTCAATTTTTTTAACAACATCCCCTGAAGAGGCAATGTTTGGGAGTCTGCAGAGAAGGTAGTGTTTACAGTATTTTAGACCCCTAGATTCATAGGGAAGAGACGTTTCACAGTTTCCAGTCCCACAAGGATTGGATCCTCCAGGCTGCTCCTCTGTCCCCTTCCTGCAGAACTGTGATGTTTCCTGCACCTATGCAAAACATTAGGTTCATAATGATGTGGCAGCACAGTAACTGTTGCAGAAAATGGGTGAATATTTGGCACAGCTAGTTTTGTGACCAAAAAAGGAAAGAGCCTGCTTCTGACCTATCTTACTTGTTCTGCACTGCAGGTGTGCTCTTCCCAGAAGGTTGCAGCATTCTAGAAACTTATTCCATTCAGAGCCAGCCCCACAGAGAAAATATCAGGGGAAAAGACTACACACTTTCCCTAAAAACATGAAGTCTCTGTAGTGCCCTTCAGAAAACTTGCATGTTGATAAGAAAAAGATGCCACAAAATCATCAGCCATCACCTTTTCTTTTCCCCCTCTTATTCAATTTTGGAATTTCTAGCTCATGGCCTAGTCACAGAATTCAATAACTGTAAGAAACAACTTTCCTTTCACTGAATGCGTCAAACCAACTTGTTTCATCTTTTACAGTTTGAAACTATTTTTGAAGTAAATTTTAAAACCCATACTCATTCACACACTTTTTTCCTCCAAGCACTGTCACTTAACTGTACAGTTCAGATACAGGTATATTCAAGCATTATGGAAAAGTAAAAATAAGCCCTAAACTTTCAGTAAGTTAGAATGGGAAAACTTTCAATTGTTCATTTCCTCACCACCCCCCAGCTCCTAAGAATACAAGAAAAAACTTGTAGCAGACATCAAGGCTATATCTTGTAGTCTTCAATCTGTCTCCTGATGGAAAGTTTGCCAGCCGAAAGCCTACCAACAGCACTCTGCAGCTGTACACTCCAAGTTCAAGCCTGCTCTACATCAACGGACCACATACCAGTGGAATGCACTTCAGAGAGAACAGACAATCCTTGGGATCTCTCTGTCCTACTTAAACCAGGATAAGCTACTGCATGAAAGCATAAAAAAAATAAATAGTTAATATTTTGTTCCACTAGCCCACTTTGAAAGCATTTTGTAGCTGACTGCATCAGCCAACAAGACATCATTTGATGCTCTGAGAAAAATTTCTGCAAAACATACTGTCTGAACCTGACTTTCAAGATTAAAAGTACAGACAATTCTATCAAGTTTTAAACAGGAACAGGTATAGTGGGCTGCCACAACAGTAAAGGATAAGTTGTTATAACAAGTCACGGGGCAGAAAAAGCAACTTCTCAGCACTCTACAGCTGACAGAAGAGCTTTTTCCTTACCAGCTAGACTTCTCTTTTAACATACTTAATCTTATTGTAGGTGTTTGTTTCAATCTCAGTAGCTTTTAGTCCAAGACAGTTAACAATTTTCCTTAAGAGCCAGAGTGAGCAGGAATAACCCTGATAGCACTAAAAACAAAGATGACATTTCTGCTAAGAAAATAAATAAATAAAATATTCACATGGCAAAACATGAAATACTTATGCCCCAAAGGAAAGTGCCTCATCATGGAAACAGAAAGAAAGAAGTATATCCATTATCAAACACGGAAAGAAAGCAAATACCAGATGGCATAAATGCCTCTGCTTCAGTCTCCACACAGAAGCATAATTCCATATAACCAAATAATCAAGGGAATACAAGTACAAGTTAGAATAAGAAACAAACCGGGCTCCTGAATGTTATATAGGACAGTCAATAGCATCTAATAAAATTCACTGCCAGAAACAAATTGTTTAAAGCACTACAGGAAGATGAAATAAATTATCAAGCACTGCAGAAGAGAAAAAGAAAGAAAAGAAAAAAGAGAAATCAAAAGAAATCATAAGATGTGTAAATAAAAATGTAGGAAGTAGTACAGAGGACTCAGCTTAACTCAAATTTCAGAAAGATACTAGAATGAAATTATTTAACAACTGTGAGCATTAAAGGATAAAGCAAATTGGCTTGACACAGTCTAGTTTCTCTCTTTAATGGAATAATTGTCCTAATGACTAGAAAAAAAGCAGTACATGTCCCAGGTCTTGACTTGCAACACAATCGAAACCACATTCTCCCACTCAAGCTAGACTATGACTGGAACAACGTTGTGCAGAATGAAATTCAAAATTAGACTTTGTTATTTTTTAATAGTTCTCAATAACTAGCTGTAGATATATGATAGCCTGTATAGTGAGGTTCTACAGGTATACTATTTAATATTCTTAATCATGCTTTGGACATAGGAATAAGGAATAAAACAAACAGCGCCAAGCTGAAAAGTGGTGAACACTACCTACCAGGAGCATCCCAAGTTTAGATGACTCAAAGATCAAAATGATGAAATCCAAGGAAGACACATTAAAAAACCACAGGCTCTACAACTACATAAACACTGAAGTAACAACGGGACACAAAAGAACACCAGACTGTACTGGATCAACCAGGTCATGAGGCATGGAGAAGCCAACTTCATGATACTATTGTATATAAAGAAAAGCCTCATTGAGGGAGGTACCAACATCAGACATCACAATTTATCAGGATTCTGGAAAGGCACAGCCCCACTAAACCTTACACTGTAAATGACTCATAGGAAGGTATGTTCTCATGCTGGGCTACCACTGTAAGAAGCAGGTGTGTCAACTGAAGAGACAAGAAAAAAGAATCATGATATAAATTTAAGAAAACTGTCACCTATAAGAAAGGGCTGCTGGATTTTTTATTTTTTTTTTCCTGCAAGAAAGACAGAGAAAATGAGTGAACACAGAAACCATAACTCAATTACCAAAGAACTACAAATAGAGTGGGTAATTCACTGGGGATAGGGGGACTATAAATCAACTTACCTTACTCAACAGAAAGGTTAGATATCTGGAAAAACATTGAGGGTAAAAAGCACTATAAATAAACTGTATAAAGGGGTTACATCTCTTTCATTGAAGACCTGTTAGAACAAAGATTATGCTAGAAGTTTCCCACGTTTACTGATGCTCTTTCAATACAGGACAGGGTTTAACTCGCTCAAAGACCTCTTCCATCCCGAGTTCCTAGGACAACATAGATATGCCAAATGAGACATGTAAGCCTCCCTGAAATCATCCCTATAACAAACTCAAATGTATTCGAAGCTTTTACTACTTCTGTAACTGTGGAAAACAAATGTGAATCTATTTTTCTTGGCTTTGGTACAATTCAGCTGAACAAGCCATTCTTAACTGGCAGAACCTACCTCTAACCTTGCAGTGCTCATTAATAAAGTTGGTTTTCTAGAAAGCACAGCTCCTAAATCCATGACTAGATCTTGTAAACAGAGGGCTAAGAAGTCTTATTTCCTGTTTAGCAGCTCTGATGTCATTAGTTATAATATAAGGGAACAAAAAGTTTATAAAAAGCAATAGGTTTCTTTCTGCTCCACATTTGTTTCTTTAATTATATAAGGTATATACACATAGAAGACCAAGTCACAATGACAGCTACCAAAATTTCTGGGCAAACACAATTGCTGATATAACTACTATTTTCAATAGTAGTTTATTTTCAAAAAGAATCAACTAAACTAGGTTTAAATCAACTATCAAAGTCAGATCAGAGAGGCCCTGACAGGTCTTAACTCAGTATCAAATGAAATACTGTTCCTTTAGTTCTGGGGAGATTGCACTTAAAACAAGAAGGCAGGGGGGAAGCCCAACCTCTAACAGACATAAGGAAAGGGTTACAGGGAAAACAAAAACACAAAAGAAAGCCCCTCCTCCCAAAAAATAAACACCACCACCCCCCCCCAAAAAACCCAAACCAACCAACCACACACAAAAAACACCCACACCCCAAACCTCAAAAAAAACCCCAAAAAACAAGCTCATAGTTAAAAAGACCCCACATTTTTCCATGAACTATTTAGAGTGATGGATTAAAATATGTCAGGTTTGAAACTACAAAGATTTAATAACAGAATTAACTTTATAGAAAGCCAAACCAAAACAAAACCCAAACTCAACTATTTACGTAGTCTTTCTAATATAGAAGCTTTGTCATCTTTGATTGGCTGTCCACTGCATTCTCTTACTGCATACAGACTACACCTATCAACAGCACCTAATAGAGCTCCTCCAATCAATAATAGTTACTTCATTGATTTATATGGAAAACCAAAAACTCATTCAAGTTGATGTGTACAAAATTCTTAACATTTCACTATATTTTTCAGGGAAAATATTTCCTAAATAAATTCATAAATAATTACAAAGGTTACTTTTTAAAACTCTTAAAAAAAAAAAAACCAAACACAAAACAAAAAACAACCCTGGAAGTCCAGATTACCTGACAGCTATCTACAGAGCAGCAGAGAGCTATTCATGCTCCTCTTCATGATTTAATATTTAAGGTAAAACTTAAAACTTGTAATACAGAGCTTGGTAAAATATGGATTATGCATGATTTTTCCACTCACTTCATTCTTGCAAATATTTCCCTCTCCAAACTACCACAAGTAATGAACAGCTCTTCAGTCTGTTAAGCTTGATTCAGGCACGTATTTGTAAAATCAGCATGACAGGAGGTTCTGCCTCTTTTTCTCCTTCACAACCTTCCCCCTGACACACGCATGCGCCTGTGCACACACAGAGGCTGCATACTGGAAGGCAGAAGAGAGTCCTTAACAAGCTGTTGTAAGACAGACATGTTAAACCAGATACACAAGATAAGTACCAACTCTGTCCTGAGCAGTACCACATTTCAACAGAAATACAAATACCAGATTTGGTTAAATGTAACTGATTTGCGCTCATAAACATCCAGATGGTCCATGACTAAACAAATTGCACATATTTTCTGAAGAAAAATGACCCTGATATCCAAGTTAAAAAATTAAACATTTTATTTATGCTTCTCAAACCATAAAACAAACTCATGACAGCTTCAACTAGAGATCTGTATCATATTTTGGAGACTGTCAGACATGCTTATAAATACACGCATGTATTCAATGGCCACACTCTGAGGCACAATCAAGGAGCACAGACCAAATATCAAGCAAATGTACGAAGATGGCATCTCTGTTCTTTATACCTCAGACTCTTCTGTCCAGTATGATTTCAAGTTGGCTCTTCATACCTTAGGTTGGCAGAAAAGGACTGATTCAGTAATAGGACACAAGCCACACCCCCATTCAGCTGGTTGTATGTGTGTCTACTTCAGCAGTACAGGATGTTAAGAGGTATAGATGCCAAATCCACAGAAATTCATCCTAACTTGAAATGACTCTCTCATTCTGGCTACAAATTTCAAGGGCTACTTTATATAAAAGATATTGCATATAGCAGCTGACCAAATGTGTATCTGAAAAAAAAAACAAAAAAACCCACAAAAAACCACACCACAAAACCAAACCACCAAAAACAAGCCACTTCAACAGAAGTTACCTGTACCTGTTTCATCTCCTTATTCTCCCTCCTCCTTTCCCCCTGAAATTACTTTGGGCTTGAACACTGTGCACTAAGTATCATAGATTCATAGGTAAGATTAAGTTTTTACTGAATTCAAAGCAAACAATAATAGCAGTTCTAAAAAATAAAATAAAACCATAAGCATAAAGTAGTTACATCTTTGTACAGACTTTCTATTACTAGCTAAGAGAATGCTATTAGTGAAAATATCCTTCGGAATTCTGCTTTTTTTCTCAATTTAAAAATCACATCTGTGCTATTGACTCTGGAAACAGTAAACTGATCACATATCCCTGCCTCCCCCTTTTCCTTTATTTACATAGCAGAGTATCATGCCAAGCATTTCAAAGTTTAAAAAGCTGGATCTGCAGTTCCTCCTGTAGCTCTCACTACACTCCCCTGGATGCTCGTCCTTCAACACTGACTGCAGAAGCATTCTGTCATAACACGGGGGAAAAAACAAACCAAACCAACCAACCAAAAAAACCCCCACAAAAACACACACACACACACACCAGAAGAGTGGGTTCCTGCAACCAGAAACCAGACCACAAAACATATGCTTGAAGACCACATTAAGAAATGAAAAGTGACAGGTAATTTTAAATCTGGATGCTGTCGCTAACTGTGTAACAAGAGCATGAATACAATCCAAGGAAGATGGAGCAGAGGTGATAGAGCAGTAGCACAGCCTTCTGGAAGACAGACAAGACTAGCAAATGTCCATCTCTTTAGAGAGAACCCTAGTCCTCTTGCATGCTTCTTCCCAGAAACACTGGAGCTTCTAAGCTGCAGCTATATAATGCATCTAAATTACAACAACTAACCATGTTAGCTGGCAAGAAAAACAAACATAAAAAAACCCCCAAACAAACAAACAAAATAACCAAACCAACCACAACAAAAACAACTATCAAACAGCTACTGAAGTACAAACTAGGAGCAAATACTTGCTGCAGTAAGGTCTGTCCAAGGATCCAGACCAATTCTTGAAGGTCAACCAGTATTGGTGATTCAGATAATGCCACAATGAGCAGAAGAAAGAAAAGAAATGGCGGAGTGTCTATGGGGGCAACTTTCTTTTGGCAAAGCAGTAACTGTGAGAATCAGACCAAATTCAGCAACCCCACTATAATATTTCCAGGAGCCAAATAATTTCCTTCTGGGTTTTCAGCACAGTATTATTGCCACTGTTGTTTCCACAGTGATCCAAGCTTTTTCAGTGTTCTAGCAATTACTTTACTTTTGCGTACAACACGAGCAACACAGCCGGAATCATGATTTTCAAGAGTTTATGTCTCAGCAAAACTAAAACAATTTCATGGGGCAAGGAAATCAAACCACTTATTTAGCCTAAGGACTCTTCCTCTTGCCAAACTGCAACGGCTTTTGCAAACAATAGAGCTTCTCAAGGAGATTATAAAATTTCTTTATAATGGAAACTATTAGGCAACCTAAATATAGAGTTTGTTACCAGTTCCCTCTATAACACAGTACATTAGGGTTCTATTCGGCATTCCTTACTCATGCTTCTAATGAACTTCAGCAGGAGATTTGTCCAAGTAAGGAATGATTATTACAGCCTTAGGTTCCTTACAGTTATACAACATCTTTCATCTAGAAAAATTTGAAAGTGGTTTAAAGGTCACATATAGAAAATTACTATATTCAGTACAGTCTCCTATGAAGAGGAACATAGTAATTTCTCAGTACCCACACAACAATACAGGACAATTTAGTTAGAAAGTAAATAAGAAAGCCGTGTCTACAGGGAGACTTTAAATCCTCAGTGACATTACCAAATTAAAGTCTGGCAACGGTTCTGCAGTAAAGGTAAAGGGATTTCCAACTGGCAGATAGGATCTTAGTTTTACATCTGACTCATGGTACATCTAACTGGCACCACACTGGAGCACTCCTTTAGTACTAACCCAAAGAAAAGAGTGCTACCTTGGGAATCAGTTACAGCACTTCCTCCAGCATCCAGGATTTCTGAAGCACAAGCCCACTTCAACCACCTAAGGTGATACTGCCATGGACAAAGTTAATTTCACTCTATGATCCAATCTGCTTGGAAAATTCAGTCAAGAATTATGTTGAAATGTAATCAAGAAGTTCATAAGAATTATTTCCACTAATCTTAACAGTTCCACCAGTTGTTAAAGATCATAATCCATGTTTAGCCTCTGGCATAAAAGATAATTCTTTCAGATAGAAGAAATTATTCAACAGTGAAAACACCCACAAACCCTACCCCACACCTGAAAATATTTCTGTGAAGTTAATAATATGTGATTAGTACAAAAAGGTGCAATTGTTTTAATCAACTTAGCACCTAATTTCCAGTGGCCTTAAAAAAAACCCCACTAAACCTGAGTGTGATTGCCTGTTTTTCCATCTGCAAATCTGGTTTAGTGAATTTTAACATGGAGAAGCACACATTAAACTGTCCACCACAAAGAAACAAGACTTCTCTGAACTAAAATGACAGCGCTTCATGGTGTCTTCTAGACAAAGCGCTCACATTTGGAAGTAAGAACCATTGCACACTAAGAACTGTGCTGAGGCATCAACTCAATAGAACATTAAGCTTCAAAATGGAAGACTAAAATAAATAAATAATACATTCACAGTGTCATCAAAACACCATAGTACTGTCATTTTGACCAACACTGATGAGAAACATTTTGTCGTATAGGCAGTATCAGCAAACGTTTTAACAAGGCCCCAGTTTGGTCCCTTGGACTCCAGCTCTTAAAAAAAAAAAAAAAAAAACAAAAAAAAAACCAAACAAGGAACAGAGAAAACAAAACAACCAAATAGCTTTGTGTGTGTCTTAAGCACGCTAATGATTCTCTCTATAGACACAAAGGTCTACTTGCTCACTGAAATCTCATTTCAGAATTGGGGCCTAAAACTGCCTGGTTTAAAACTTCAACCTTTATTTATCTCATGCCATGTGTAAATCCTGCAGACATGTGAAAATGCAACCCACTTAAACCTTATGGGGAAAAGAAACCCATAAATCTACTCAGCTATACATTGTTTCAGAGTTTAAGTAGAGAAACAAAAATCAATGTATCAAACTACAGCCCTGCATACCAGATTACTGTGGAGGAGAAAGTGGAAACAAAAAAACAAACAAGCAAAAAAGACATTCTGTTGCTAAAATATTTAAAAAATCATTAAATACTCAAGTGGAGAAAAAAAATAAGGCAATAATAATATTGATTTCTCAGGACTCTATTTTTCCATGCTTTTTTAAAGTTTTAGTGCTTTTTTCCAACTGAGTTTCCAATGCAACAAAGCACAATTTTAAACTGACTTTGCCTATCGAACTGACCGAAGGTTAAAGAGGCTTTATTTGGGCTATTTTAAAGATTTCTGCATTATTTCAGCAGTATTATTTTGCTGAATATTGCCAATCTGTAACACATCTACCTGCAATATGAACACAATGCCATTGTTATAACTGGAAATCACACTGATAGATGCAATTCCTCTTAATGTGTTTACCTCACTGACTTCCTCAGTTTAAAAACAAAACAAAAACCCCAAACAAAACAAAACACACACACACCCCTAAAACAAACAAAACAAAACCAACCAACAACAACTAACCAGCCTAGTATTCAAAACTGAAGTTATGAAAAGTCCTTTCAACATTGATTCTGGTTTTCAGAAGTCTAGGAAATCAACACTAGAAATAAAGATGAATCTTTTTATCAGATAATTGGACCCAACCTTGCACTTACAATTTCAAACAGGTTAACATTTGTTGCAAGTCATATTCAGCACTGCTTCGACGGATATCTAGAATAGTAATTGCAGTTTTTGATAGGATTGCAACTTTCATTGCCATTTAAACTCTTGCTGATGGGATTAAGCCATAGGTATGATAACTGTAACAAAGAACTCTTTAGCAATATTCTCCTCCGTTCGCATACAATTGCTACAAGTGCACTCCTGTTGGTTTTATAAAAAGACTCCGTTCCCCAAGCACGCGCATTTCGGTCACAATACTGAGAAACACTGTCAGATGCTGGAACGAGGTAATGCACCGCAAGCTTTCTGGCGGGTGCATTGAGAGGTCCTCTTGGGAAGTCACGGATACGCAGGTGGCACTTCCATACGGCACAATTCAGCTAACCAACAATTCCTCCCTAAGCAGTGAAGGGTTATAATCCACCCCTACATCCCCCATAAACCTGCACCATGATGCTCTATGATGAAAGAGAAATTAAAAAAAAAAAAAAAAAAAGGTATGAGTCAAAGTTTAACTCATAGAAAAATAAAAGAGTTTAAAATAAATAAAACCCAAACATTAGAAGACGAGTGTCTTTTAGCAGGCACGCCCGAGGGGATGGCTCTCCTTCCTGCGAGGGGCACGGCCTCTCCGGGGTTAGGCTGTACAGGCAATTATGCCCTTCCTGGTATTTCCACACACGCCAGCGCACCGCTCTCTGACTTGGGTCACATTTACCGGGGAGCCCCGGAACAGGGGAATGCCCCCCCCCACCCCCTTGCCCGGGGCTCCACAGTAAACGTGACCTGATTCCTGTCACTGCCGCCCTCCCTCACACGCCGGAGCGGCGGGAGGCCGCCCAACGGCTCCCCCCACACACACCCGCTTCCCTTTCAGCCGCCGCCGGCGACCCACCGTGTGGAGGTGCCCTTCCTCACGTCGCACATCATGCACTTGAAGGCCTCGGCGCTGTTGCGGAAGGTGCAGACGCTGCAGTCCCAGTAGCCCTCGTCCGAGGAGGGTTTCGGCTGCCGCTTCGGCCTGCGGAAACACACGCGCGCCAGGGGCAACACCGGGCGCGACGCCCTCACGCCGCCGCCGCCACCTCCCCCCCGGGGGCGACCCGCCGGCCGCCATCGCCGCCGGCTCCACGCACCCGGCCGCCACGGAGAGGGCCCGGGGAAAGGAGAAGGCGCCGCTGCCACTGCCCCTACCTGGTCGGGCTCTTCTTGTCTCCCATGCCGGCTGCAGACGCGTCCCCAGCCCGGCCCCGGCGCGGCCCTTTGTGTGTTTGTCAATAAGGAGGAGCGCGGGGGGTCTCTCGGCTCTAACGGGGACCTGGAGAGGAGGAGCCGCCGCCGCAACCTCCAGCTGTCGGGGAAACTCCTGCTGCTGCCGCCGCTGCCCCCTCCCCCCTCACGTGTCCCCCCGCCGCCAACCAGCGGCCGCCCGCAGGCCGCGGCGCCCGGCGGGCCGCGCACGGCGGCAGGTTCGCAACCGCCGGCGGCT
>JANIJG010011318.1:0-30870 GCA_024611175.1 Megaceryle torquata
TATTATATGATAACTACTGTCCTCAAAATACAGCTAAAAGTTTTGTTTTGGGTTTGGTTTTTTTCTGAACTATAAAACAACTTTGCTGTGATTTTTAACAATCAGTAGTTCACCGTCTGTCACATCTGCAGTGTTTTCAGGGTTTTTAATTCAACACTGTGTCCACTTGAGCATTTTCCCTCATGTACTTTCTGGTGAATAAATAAATTCAACAAACTATGTAAGTGGTTATTAAAATGACACCGTTCTTGCTAAAAGTTTTAATTTTGCTAAGTGATTTCTCACAGTAATTGGTGGAATGGGCATTACATAGTATTTGGGATTTTTTTTAAGCTGACTTGCTGCATAAAGAGGATTGTCTCACTGTGTTGCAAGAAGGTCTGAATATTGTAAAGAGCTCATTCTCCCAACTTTATGAATATAAAAGAACTTTGTGACTGCTATTGAGTTCAGGGGTAGAAAAAGTTATTCTACCCCCATTTATATACAACTGTTCAATAGATTGACAAATCAAGTCAGATTATGCATCTGGCAAACTAACTTGTGCTCCTTTCATAAAATATACAATCATAACTTTATGTTCTCTCTATTTGCCAGGTTCTTCTGACCCTTTTTTGTGGTGCTGGGTTTATGTCCTCTTTGGGCAGGCTTCTTGAGGTTTGCTGAGGTTTTTTAGTTTGTTTTTAGAATAAAGGTGTTGTGGGCACTTCCCTCAGGTTCTAAATGCCACAGAAAATAGTCTGTTATGTTGTTTCTGGCTAAGTGCTTTTGGGTGCAAGATCAACTTTATGTCAGGCTTAATAAATTACTTACAGCTTGACAATTCTTTTTTTGACAGGGAAGCACCAGATTTATTTTATAAAGAAATCAATTGGCTACTTCTAGTCAATGTTATTTCTAGCCAGGGTGACTAGTGCCAACAGGGTCATCATAGGCACTTTGCTCAGGCCCTGTGTCTGGCCTGTACAATTGCTTCTAACATCAGGTGGATGTCGAAGTGCCTCTGCTTTTGGCATAGATGATGTTAGGCTGTATCAAGATCATTTCATGTCGGTGTAAATATAATAGGTGCTTTGCACTTGACTATTTTTGCTTTGGTACTGAATTAGAGCTGTGAAGTGAGGGTTGAAGACTATCCAAATATATCTAGTAATCCTCTGGTCAACTTTTTTTTTGGTTTTTTTTTTTTTTTAAACCCAAAACAAAGCAGAGGGCACACTTTTGTTATCTTCTAGTTTTCTCCTGTAGTTCATGTGATGTTCAAATGTTAAATGCAAAAAGCAACTTCCTCATGCTGACTGCTATAAAGCTTCATGGCAACATCACAGAAAATGGTACTGTCACAGCCTTTGTCACTCCTTTTGCTCTTAAAACCAATAGAGGCTTAAGACTGGTTGGCTTTTCACTGAATGTGATGTAAGGGTGTGAAATTACGGCAGGAGATCTCACTGGTAATTCACGGGGATAAGCTTTCTACTATATCAGATGCTGGACTTAAGCCATAGTTTGGTGGCATACGATACCATGGGAGTTTTTTCTTAATAGCAGCTAAGACCGGGTCTGAATATTCTGGTAATTAAATGTCTGAATTTGATATTAAAAAGTTGGACTTCATGGCTGCAAGTCAAATATGGGCACTCCGCATATCCTTCCTGCTCCTCATATTTCACAAAGCTCTGTACTGTTGTATAACAACTCCCTGTACAACATTTCTGCCTGCTTTGTAAAGAACCATGATAGGTTTTACGGATGTACTTTGCTCTGCTAATCTATGTACTACTACGTTTTGGGCAGATCAAGTATTCTTCACTTTCATTCTTAGTGTTGCCATTTGGCAGCAACAACGCTTCAACGGTAAACTCTAAGTGCATAAGGATTCCTTGGGATGGAAGATGTTACAGATACATGATATGAAATCATCATAGCTATATGCTTTAATAGCATATTTATAGAAGCTTCATAAAGGATGATGAAATATGAATAGTCACTTCAGTTTAACATCATCCAACCAAATAAGTTATTGAATTAACATCCATTATCTCCTCCCCCCCGTTTGAAATTTACTTGAAATTCCTCCTGCATTTTGTTAGTGTGGAAATTAAGCTCTAGGTGTGAAAATTATGCGAAGCTGAAACCTGAGAAGAATTGTCTGACAAGTTTAATTCACTAGTAGATTATTCAAACTTGAGGCAAGTATAATGCCAAGGTATTCAGTGATGATGTGATCTCTGCTCCTTTACATTCTTTTTGACAAAGTAGATTTCCTCCACTATGTGTATATCCCCCCATTAACCTGGAAAATGGGGAAGAAATTTAAGGAGTATCTAAACCTCACCTTGGGTGAGAGAATGTGCAATAAATTTAGGGAAAAACATAACGTGAATTGTCCTAATCTCCAAAATATATTGAGAAGTGTTAAATTATAGTAGATTAGTTGACACTGTTACTGTTGACATCATGTTTTATCTTGTAGTGTTATTAAGACCGGCGTATAAGAGGTTGAAATACTATAGTAAAAGAGATCAATAAAAAAAAAAAAAAAAAAAAGAGATGCTGCTGGGACCGCTGTCATGTATTCCCTGTAAAAATAGGAGGATAGCTTCTAAAGCTGTCAGAAACTTACGAAATTCTATGACTGTTTGCATGGGGAAAGTTTTCATAGGCAGAAGATATTAAAGTGAAGAAATCTGTGCTGTCATTTGTTTTTAGCACAGGCGATAAACAGGCATGCACTTCTGCTATTTCCCCATGATTAAAAAAAAAAAAAAAATCAGTTATAAGGGCTAAATATCTTCAGATGGAGAGGAGGCAAGGAAAGAAATAATTCATTTGTACTGCTCTGGCATTCTTAGTCCCAGCTGCAGTAGCTGCCCAGCTGTGGCTGTTATGATTTGATAAATCATATGATCAGAAACTGTCCTTCTGTGTAATATTTAAATCCTGAGCTCTGCACTGTGGTCTTTAGTGTTTAACAGGTGTGACTGTGTGTGGGATTTGTTGGGGTTTTTTTTAAACAGTCTGTAGGATGTAATGTTTTTATGCAGCATGGAATTATCAGCCAAATGTGTTTGCATGCAGCTAGAAAGAATGCACATCTAATGCTTTTCAAATGGTACTCCCATCATCTACTTTAAATGATTAATAAGCACAAGCTGAAAATAGCACCACGTTTACCTAATGTTTGCATGATTATTTTTGTAAACATTTCATTCAGGCTGTCTCTGCTGTCTTTCTAAGCATTGTCAAAACAGAAATGTTGCTGTTGATTATTTTTTGTCAGTTTGTTTGATCTTCATCATGACCCAAAGAGATGTAGCAGGGGAAAGTACCAGAAATGCTGATTCTCTGTTGACAGTAGTGTATGATTTAAGATCAAATGAGAAAAATAATCTAGATATTTGCAGCAGGTTCTAATTTTATTTTTTTTTCCCGAAGCTAGTAACTGAGCTTGGTGGGAACTACAAGTGTGTGTCTCTTGCTAACAAGCTTGTATGAAAGCACTAAAAAATATGATCACAGCCTCTCTTCGTTTTAAATGAGTTCGAAATAGTTTTAAAAGGTGTGGAGGGATTTGTACTTTTGTCATGTTGGCTGTCCTACTTTTTCGTTAAGTCCTTGGTGAGATAAGGTTAAGACTGGAATTTAAATGGTGTTAAGGAAGAAGCCAAGATAGTAATCAGAATATAATTAACAGTATCACCTCTCAAACAATCAGAGCTGACCAGTGCTACTATTCATCAATAAAAAGTGGTGGAAGATTTCCAGTTTTCCAGTAAAATGCTGGTGTTGTTCACTGTGGCAGTCTGTAAGTGTTGTGTGATATGTATGAATGCTTTACACCGAACAAAAATCCATCCCATCTAAAAACCACTTTTTGCTGCTCTTCAAAGCTGAACTGAAACAGAGTGAATTTGAGAGACATGGTAACTGCTTTAACTCTCTCGTGGTGAAAAGATTATATAGCACAGCAGAACTGTTATGAATTCCTGTTTAGGCCTGTGTGTAAAACCAGGAAGGTTTGGTTAAGTACTAGGACTAACTACTCTGGCAACGGTTCAAAGATGCCATCCTCTTTTGGGCAGTGTTGTGAGGAATAATATCTTCAAATCACATTGTGGAATGTTTGTTGTGGTTTTTTTTCCCTCTGTGTTTGTTTTGTTTGTTTGTTTTTGTGTGTGTGTTTTTGTTGTTTTACTGGTTTTCTAATACTGGACTGTTAGTTCTTCAGTTTATACATCATCTGTATGTCATGCTTCCTTCAGAAAATGAAAATATACACACATTTTTCCACAGATCTTGTGTCCCAGGGTGGGAGTCTCCATCTCTCAGAATCAAGGTCAGGCCTTTCCTTTGCGATTTTTGGAGAATTTTGACTGAAAACTGTGAGTCTTAAGGAAAAAAAGAAGGAAAAAAAAAAAAAAAAGTGCTGATGGTAAACCTTTGCTACTGACAGACGCGATGAGCCCTCGCTACTGCCGGGGCCGGGTCGGAGCCGGCCCCTCCACGCAGTTCCTACCAGTGCTCCGACATCTTGCGAAGGTGAGAGGCAAATTTTAAGGTAATAACTAGAACGGTATAAAACTGGGGCTTGGAAGTGCGTGTATCTGTGCGTGGCCCTAAACCTCCCCCGGGCGCCCTTTCCCCGGCCCTCTAACCCCCGCCGCAGCACTCGGCCCTGACCGGTGCCCCGGCCAGGAAACCAGAACCGAGGGGCGCGCCCACGGCCCCGGAGCCCCGGCGTAGCTGGGCGCGGAGCCGGCTTCTCCCCGCTGAGGGGAGCCCCAGACCTGCCGGGGGAGGTGAAGCTCCGCTGGGGCCGGCACCTCTGCGGGGAGGGGAGAGGCGCTGCCTGCCAGCCCGCCTCCCTCCCAGGGCTTTCCCGCTCGCCTCGGCCCCGCTAAGTCTGTCGGAGCGCCACCGCCCACCGCAGCGCAGCGGCCCGGCGCAGGAGGGAGGTGCCGTGCGCGGCCCGACTCCCCGGGCGCCGCCGCCGAGGGGACAGCGGCCGCCTCCGCCCTGCCGGCGGCTCCGCTCCGCTTGGCTCGGCTCGGGTCCGCTCGCCGGCTCAGGTAGGAGCGGGGGCCCGGCGCGGCCCGGCTCCGCCGGTGCGGAGTGGGGGGTTGTAGGGGAGCGGCGACCCCCGGGGCAGCCCCGCGCTTAGGTGACCTTGAGGCGCGGGGGGCGGCAGGGGAGCGCTGCCTGGGGCGGCGGTGGCGGGAGCCCGCCGGGGTCGAGCCCAAGCCCGTCCTGGAGCGGTGCGGGAGCAGCGGGATGCGGCTGAAGGATGTGTTCAGGCGGTGGATGGAGACGGCTCTGCCGCGGGCTCGTTCTGCGGGACGGGTGGGCTGTGTGACTGGCGCGGGGGAAACCGCCTCTCACAGCCCTTCGGTCTCGGTCCGTTTTGAGCCCAGCGATTTCTCTGGTGACAGGGATAGAAGTGCGCTGGAGGCGGCGGGCCAGAGGTGCCCGGCTCGGGAAGCCCGAGTACTGGGAGCCGGGTGACGGCAGGGAAGCCCGGCACTGGTCCGCCCGAGGCACGGCGGCCCCCGGGTTCTGGGCGCTGCCGCCGCGCCCCGCAGCCCTGGGACCCGGCTCTGGGTGCTAAGTTTCAGAAGGTGACGCTCTCCTGAGCAACATTTATGTGAGGGAGGTAGAAAGAGGAGGGAGGTAGAAAGAGAAGGGAGGGAGAAAGCCCCTCGGTGCTGCTCGCTCGGCAGAGCTGGGCGAGGTGATGGACTGAGAAAGGAGAAGCCCCTTGGGCGTGCAGCCGCCGTGCTAACGGGCTGCGGAACTCGCCCAGCTTCTGCGCCTTCAGCTGAACTCTGGTTCGGTGGGGTTGGGGCTGCTTCCCCCCCGTCCCCACTGGGGGATTTAAATATGTTTTACAAGCAGTAGTTTTCAAAGCCTCACAGTACTCCAGTCAAGTGTTAAGAGCAAGCTCAGAGCCTCAACAGGGTTGCTTCAGGGAGGTAACTTTTCCTGGTCACCCCGTAAACCACATGCCGAGGTGCCCCTGGATTCCTCCTGGCTCAGGTGGCTGCTGGAGTCCCTGTCGCTACCACCTTTGCAGGGATGTCGTCAAGATGTGTTTTGCTGTCGTCAGTGGGCATAATGGGATTCTTTTTCTAAAATTTTGACCTCGAGACTGTACTAGAAATGTGAAAGAAGGAACGATGTCTTCTGTCAAGTACCTTTGAAAGGCCTGTTGTACTTAGGTGGAGGAGATATCTCTCTTACTGAATTAAACTGACAAAAACTTTACTACTTTCTGTATATCTTTTGCTGATCATTTTTGCTTGTATTTTTTTCCTTCTTATTGTCGTGCTGTTTTATCACATTACACCTACACAACCTAATCCTATGCTAATGCTGTCTTTACTTTCTTTTTATTTAAAGCGTATTTTGTGGTAAAGGGATATTTGAGAAGCATGGATACCAAGATAAGGTTCTGGGAAGAGAGGCAAGCTGAAAGCAATGGTTTAGAGTAGGACTTCACTGCTGCTGAAATAAACAAAGATGTAAGTTTATAAACAGTGTGAAAGATGAAACTGCTGTAACTCAACTCCCAAACAGTAAAAAGAAATCTTTTTAAGAATACCGGTATATTGCTGGTAGGTACTGGAAGCCCTCAGTTGTGTAAGCAGGTCTTTGACACAAAGTGGGACCTCATGCATGCGGTCATGTTCCCAACTGGCACTTTGTTTCTGAACTTGTCAAGCTACGTGTGGCTGATTTTCATGTGGTGACTCAAATTCAGCTTTTTGATGATTTTTATGTGAAGAAGCAGTTGCTTGTCTGTGTATCTTGCTATTAAAGTAGTTCAGTCTTCTTTTTAGTGACATTATGATTTGGTGTTGAGCTCAGCTGAGCCTTGCTGTAAGTTCTTCCTAAAGCAAAAGAATATATATTAAATGTTCAGTTGAGTGTCAATATTAACAATTTCACTTAAACATTTAATGGAATGAATGCAGGGTATTAAGTTACCTTTAATTCATATTTGATATCATTACCAGTATTGTCTTTTGCTCCCAAGGTATAAATCAGGACCACAGCCTCTTGATTATGTAGGCTATTGAATGTGATATTGATTCAAATTTCTGGCATTTCTCTCTATCCAAACCATATCTTTTAACCATTCAATTGCCTATTTCCTGATTATGCTAAGTAATTTTTTTAATTGTTTTGGACAAGTTCTATGGGGAGGTAATGGGTAAATATAAATAGTTCCTGTAATGCTGTCATGTCCATAGGATTCATTTTGGAGGAGTGCAATGAGGAGAGTGAATGGACCACGATAATGACTAGTGGGTTTGGTGTTCCTCAGGCTCTGGTGTCATTTGGAATGCCTCAGGGTGCTCCTCCTGGCCTTTTGCACTGCTTCAGAGGGCTGTGAGTCTCCACCATGTCCCATGTCATGCATTGGACACAATCGGTCAGGAATCTCAGATAGCTTTAGCTGCCTGTTTGTGGTTCATTTGTCTGGTTCCTTATCCTTTGTTAGCCAAGAACAAAGTACTGCAGATCACTTACCAGGGTAACTGTAGTGATGTGACAGTAGAGGACAATTTGTTTGAATATAGATAATCGTCTAGGTGTGCTAGCTCAGAATTTTATCTACAGCAACAAAACCTGTATGTTTTGGTTATTTCCCCAAAACTTAAAATAAGTAGTTTAAAGTATAGAAATGAGGTGAAAAAGAAAATTCTGATACTTAAAATAGCCTAAAACATGCATTTCAACTTCAGGATAGGTGCAGGATGATGAATGCATTTGGGGAAAAGTAATCTGTCTTACACATGAGGAAAAAGCAGAGTAATTATACAAGAGTTAAGTGATTGTTTTAATGATAGTCTGATGGGAGATGACAGTGGAGGAGATAATTAGGAACAGGACAAACGTTTACATTTAAACAACGATTTCTGGCTGCTGAAATCTTTTAAAATAAACATTTGAATGAAGCACAAACTTCTGGTGAAGCTTACTGTTGGAATGTCTGTGTCTGATATGCCTAAGAATTCCATTTTGAAACAAAGCTTTACATATGTACACTGTGCAGTAAATGTTTGCAGTTTGCCAAGTTCTAAGTGGAACTCAAGTAATCCTTTGAAAGAAAATCTGCAAAAACTAGGTAAATGAAGAGAAATATAAATGCAGACTATTTAAGGAGTGGTGAATGCAAAAGGATGAAATAGTTTCAAGTATCTGAAAAGAAAAACTAAAATCTTTGCGGAAGGAAAAATTAGCATGGACAAAATTGATGTTTAATAGGCTAATAGATGTGACAGTGATGCATGTCATAGTGGCTGAGATACGTGCTAGTCTCAGTATATTCATGTTACAAAATTATCGGTTAAATCAGAAAGGCTTTTTTTTTTTTTTGCCAAAGCCTACTCTGAAAATGTTTTATCTTCCATAAATGGAATTTAGTAGTGAAGTATTTCAGACTTTCATTTTATAGGTATGACCAACTCTTTGATGTTAAACAACTTAGTATAGCATATCCTAAGAGATGTGTTAACTTTTTTTCCTGGGTTACCACATACTCCTCATCATAGGCTTGTATCGAAAGGTCATTATGCAAAAGACCTTGTTTTCACATATTTTGAGCCTTACACTCAGAATTCTTGAATATTTTGTAACATATAAATAAAATAGCTGCTGTGCTGCAGGGGCACCCTCCACACACTGGAATGTAAACCAAAAGACTTTAAATGTTTCTTGGGGGCAGAAGCTGCTACATATTTAACATGTATGTACAATCAGAAGTGTGTTTTGGAGGGTTCATTGCATATCTTTAAGTGTGCAAAAAAAGCTGTAATTTCTGAAGAGCCTGCGTTTCTTCAGTTTGAATGCTCAGATCGGTGTCCTCATAGCCTCAATAGCCATTCTCTTCCATTCTCTTGTGGAAGCTTATTTATCTGCTTTCAGCTATTTGTCTCCTCTCATCTAAAGGTATCTGTCAGATTTTACAGTCTTCTCATCACTCCTATTTCAAGGCCATACATCCCAAGAACTGCTCAGCTTCCAGAATTTGCCATATTTGGAGCACCTAATACTTGTGAAGGCAACACACTGTGGTGCAGTTTCTGAATATCTTTCAAAGAACAGCAACAGTGATACTGTGTATTAGGTAGTACAGTTGTCATAATACAAGAATCTTTGCACAAAGAATTAATTAATTGTGTAGTGGGACACCCTTAAAAATAGTACTGGTTTTTTCAGAACCACCTTTCTTTCATTGGCGCTTCTTGTGAAGCGCTGCTTTGTCCCGCCTGCACGTAGCAGTCTATATATGCATTGCATATATGGATTTGCAGATTAATTAAGGAAGGAATGATTTTTTAAAATTACTGAAGGGGTAGAATTTGGAGCTGCAAGACTGAATCCGTCTCACACCCATCAAGCTTCACAGCAGTTTGACTTTGGATGTGTGTTGCTGGTTCTGAAAAACTTTGTGCAGTATGAAGCCCAGTATATTGAAGCTGTCTCTATTAAGCATTTTATTTCTACCATTCAAGTTGTTATTTCCATAGTGTTTGGGGAATTACCATTAGACTAATTTATTAACACACCTAAAATAACTTATGTTGAACTTTGTATTTTCATGAAGTATGTCTAATAATAACCAATAATAACCAATAATAACCAAAACTGGGAATTCCTAATATGTTGATGGGTTCCTGGAATGTGTTCTAAAAGGCGTCTCAAAATGTTTTTAAGCAGCAGCATTAAATGAGGAGATTTATGATAATCAAGAGCAGAGAAATGTTCTTTGCAATTCTGTTGATAACAATTGCTGAAGCTTAAGGTAAATTCAGTTTATTCAGAAGAAAAAAAAAATTGGTGAAATTGATCTGCACCTTTTTAGGTGCTGGCCTACAGTTATGGTAAAAGCAAAAGGGTAGTTTTGAGAATAAACTTAAACAAGAAAAACTAATTGGTGGCAAGATTAGGTGTATATACAACTGCTTTGCTGAACTGAACTTGTAGTCTTAAGTTCAAATGTGGATTTAATGCATTGCTTTATTCTACAACATTTACATCTTCACCAGCATTTTCCTAATGCATAAAGTATTTTACTAGCTTTAAATCAGTTTTAGTGAGCTAAAAATAGAAGACTAGCATGAGCTTTGACCTAGAAATAGTAGAAAGTAATTACATGAAAAGAAAGTATCAAAATTTTATCTGGAAAATATCTATTCCATATTATTGGGTTTTTCTTAATTACAGTAGGTACCGAGTGTCCAAAAGTCTTGACAAAAGCTAGGCCCATTTTATTTAAACATGCAAATGACACAAGAGTCATTCTGGAAGAGGTAGAATGATTCTTCTTGAAGGGGTAAATACTCTGAAAAATTGATGTGTTACCCACTGTAGCCCTGCTGATTCTTTGTGAAGTGCTAAAGAATTTGAGAGCTATAGGTAACAAGAAAATGCCATTACAATCTGTGAGGGTTGGTGCTAGTAAGTTTGTTTCCTCCGGAAGATACAGTATTACCTTGCTTTTTTTGTGTGACCCAGCAATGTTCCTGTCATATTTTTTTCTTGGCACTGCTAACATTTATTGCTCTCTGGCTAAATGAGATGACAAGACAGAGTTGCTTTTACTGTGAATTTATTTATTTATTTTTAATGTGGATTTTACAACTTCTTGGACAGTAGAGAAAAATGGAAGAGTTGCTTTATGCGTGCCACTCCTGTTATACATCCTGGTATGACATATGCCTTTTTAAAAGGATATATATAGTATTATACTGTTTCTTACTTATAGTCTACACTAGTTTCCAGATCCCTTCCAACAGAACTCAGCTTATCTCCATTTTGTATTTTTGCTTCATGTCTAGATTTGCACTTGCCCTGCTTACAGTTTACTTTTCAACAAGTTCTTCAATATTGTAAGTTTTATTTTGAACTATGATCTTGTCCACTTGTGGACCAAAGATGATACGAACCCTACTTGCTTCTTTCACAGATATTTGTCTCTTGAAATTCCTTTATGTGTACAGCCAGCTGTGAGATGTATTCCTGTAGAGTGTCACATGAAATGGCACTTCATTGACAGTGAATTTTAGTAATCACTTTTAATTTGTGTGGCAGTTTGTTTGCTTGTCTTTTAAGAAACTGTGCACCCCCTAAATGCATTTTTTTATCAGTCCTTTCTATCACATGAAAATTCCATATTGAGCAGTTACTGAAAGCTTGATTGTAGCCAGTATAAATTGCCTGTTACTGGGTTTTCCTTCTTTAGTAGGCTGGTTACCTATCAAAAGGGAAAATTCATTGGCTTGACATTCTGAATATTTTCAGGCACTTAATCCTTCAGGTGCTTATGTGATGATTTAACTTGTTTCAGCATCTTCCTCAGTATAAAAGGGAGGTGGATTGGTTTTCAGTTTCTTGAGTCAGATTTGCATCTCCTTTTGGATCTGTGTACTATTTTTGCCTCTCCACGGTCCTTTGGGAACTCTGCTCTTCCTTCGTGCATTATTGAATATAATAGCAAATGTTTGGGGATGGCTTTAGGTAATTCCTTAACTACTCTGTGGTGAACTTCATCATTCTCTATCCAACTGAGTATATCTGGCTTCTTTTGATATTTTTTAGCCTATTCTTTTTCCTTCAGGCCTGTAGCCCTGTCTCCTTGATAAAAATCACTTCAGAAAATTTTCTGGTTTTCATTATTCTTTAGATGGAGACATTAAAAGAATATGAAGGAGGTATGGAATACTTCAGCTTTCTCTTAACCATCTGTTATTTTTGCTCCTTTCCCATTAAATCCTAGAACCTCTGCTTATCTTTGTCTCCCACTTACTTCTGCTGTATTTATAGATCCTTTTTCTATTGCTCTTTTATGCCCCTCATTAGTTGTTGATCTCTTTGTGTGTTGGCTCATCTGGATCATACCCAAGACATTCGAGCCATTCTTTGTTAAATGCTCATTTCACCTTTTGTACAATCTCTCTCGATAGTCAAAGCCTTTAAAGACTCTGGATGTAACAATAATAGTCTCTTACAGTGCTTCCTGTATTCCCTCTGCACTGAGATAATCTGTTGCACTATTTTATACACGTTTTGTTGATAACTATCGGTTTTCCTGAACTCTTTGATCACTTCTTCAAGAGATGCTACAAATCATTTGGCTGAGCTTGCTGAAGTTGCTGCACTGAAATCCACTTCTTTCTTTGTGCTTCTTTCACATCTTTCAGTATGCTAGTGAATTTTCTTAACTTGTGATATTGCTTTCTTGGAATGTATTGTTGCTCTTAAAATCTCAGCTAACGCTTCCCTTATTCATCAGAATAAAATACAACTGAAATCGTAGTAATGTCTTCCATGTTCACACCTTGTGCTAACAAGATCTTGTTAGCACAGCTCCACCTTGATAATACACCATGTTTCCTCCTCAAGGGAGAAAATGCTTATATATGATTGTGAGGGCAGGGGCTGTGAGAATTATGACTGTAATTTTACTTGCTTTGTTAGGGAACATATTCTGCCTTCATACAAGTTGCTTGCTTTTGCTGGGCTGTTGTTTCAGATTAACAATTAAACTGCTACAGTATGCAACTAACCTGCATGTTTCAAAGGTTAATTCATCACTACTCATAACATTATGGAGAATTCTGGATAGAAAATGCTGTTATAAGTGCAAAGCACTGTTTATATCTGCAAGACATTTTGAATGTTATTCAAGAAGAGTATTAAAGCCAAAGTTCTATGTAGATGAAAACAACCAAGTTTCTCCTCTTTGAAAACATCAATTTTTTTTGGAGATGTTCTTACAGACACCATTCTGAGAACCAGTACATTTCAAGTAGAAGAACCGGCCTAGAACAAAATACCCTTTCAGTTACAATTTCATCCTGCTCTATGGAGGGAATATTGCATTTGTAAATTTAGCATTAAGTGTTGTGTTCTTTTCAGGCGATGGTTTCCAAGTAACATTTATGGCATGATTGTCAAATAAGCTATAGATAGCACAATAGAAATATTTAATGTATTAAAGGCAGGGTTTTTAAAAAGGGGTGGAATAGAAGCCAAATGGAATTTTAAGTTGTGTTGGCTTGTCAGTGGGAATTGTGCATCTGTAAGTTGGATGTTTCTGAAAATTGCACTCTAAATTGGTGACTGATAAAGATCTTCCCATGATAATGGCTTACAAGTTACCATGAATAATTCAACTGGAGATTATTAGAGTCTGATTCAGTATCTCCTGAAAATGACAAAAAGTTTCTCTCATCGATTTTAGTGTCTTTGTGTTATGTTGTTAGGGTGCTCTGATGAAATAATGTGCTTTTGGGGGATAATGTGGCCCCTTCTAATGCATCTAGGTAGCCAGAGTTGAAAGTCATGAGTTATGAGAGAAACAGATCATGGAATCATCTTTGATGGTGTTTATGTACAAGTATGTGAAAGGATGTGTAAGATCCCATGCCCCTGAGAGCAGAAAGAACGAGGCAAAGCGAGTATCTCTGTCAGCTTTCCATAGCAAAAGCTCAGTGGTGGAAGTCCTTGGGAAGGGAAGTGGGAGGTGGGCTCCACAGTACCTATTAACTGTTGTGCAGTGTGGGCGCTGCACCAGATGGAACAGCAGCCATGCCCTGCCTTCCCTCCCAGCCTCCCTCCAGCAGTGCACAGGCAAGGCCAGTGCCGCAGGCCTCACTCTTACGCGCCACGGAGGAGCTGCAGGTTTTCATCATTCCTCTCTTTCATTTTCCTTTGCCGTCTACCTCTCCTCTTTCCTTTTAGAGCTCTCTTTCCAGTCTCAAAAAGTATCTAGATTAAACCATTTGGATTCCTAACCAGTCTTATATTTGATACTTCTTTGGATTGAAACATGCCTTTTACAGCTGTTTTAATAGAGGGATGTCAATTAAACCTACAGTTTTATGCAACCATATTTCCAGGCATTCCAGAAGCACAGCATCTGTCTTCGGATAATCTGTGTAGGAATATAAACAATAGAAGCCCCGTGTATATATTTGTGGGGGTCATAAAAATCTATAAAAGATCAACAGTGGAGCACTGGTATTGTTAATAAAGCAGGTATCATGTTTAGAGCTTTTTAGGGAGTTGTGGAATTTTTGTTATCAATATCTGTGAAAGGAGACTGGTTAATCAAAACAAAGATTTGTGAAAATATGTTTGTTATCACTGAAAGATGAGCTGATAGTTCCAGACCCCTGTGCAATGGAGAGTGAGATTTTTCTAAATGAAAATACAGAGGTACTGGTGTTCAACTGGAAGTCATTTGGAAGTATTTATGTCTTTTCCCCACACCGCTCAGTGCCTGCTAGCAGTCTGCCTCTCTGCAGCATCAATGGATATACAGCATTGATGTCTTTTCAAGTTGAACAAAATCCCGCTTCAAACATGACCCTGCCTGAATTTGTCTGTGGAACAGAGTGTTGCCCACTGAAGGATGCTTGGAGGAGTTGAAATGAACACTTATGGGTGCATACATTAGCGTTTAGTTCCTGTGTGAATGCTTTCTTCAGTGTAGGGGGAGAGACTTGTTCAACCTGTTATTATATATGATTTCTGACTTCAGAACTTTCCTGTTATTCAGCCTATTTTTATTTTGTGTATTTCTGTGTAAGTATGGTGAAAGAAATACAGGATTGGAGGACCTTATATATCCCTTCCAATTTCAAACCCATGACTTCTGGAAGAAACTTGTAGCCCTACAAAAAAAAAAAAAAAAAAACAAACAAAAAACAACAACAACAAAAAAAAAACAAACCAAAAAAGGCTTTGCTGTGTGAGGGGAAGGTATACAGAAGGAAAAGCCATAGGATGACTATAAGTGTTGAACAATAAAACCCGAACAAAAAGCTTTCTGTAAATAGTAACATGGTCCCAGTTCAGTGAAATTCCTTCTTGTTCAACAAAGCACTTATATGTGCATTTGAATTGTGCTGAAATAAAGCATTAACCATCAGGCATAAGTGCCTTATTGAATTAGGGGCTATATTTATGCAGACAGACCTGGAGAGAAGGATGGCTTTCTTCATGGGGAAAATGGTATGTCGTAAGCCTTTGGGGCTGTTTTCTGTGAAATTTCTGACATTGTGCACTAACCAATTGGAGAAGTATTGGACATTAAAGTATTAGAAAGTAATTGTGTTCTGATATTCCAAAAATTGTGTCAGACTTAATGATAAGTGCTGCCTTTGTAACAGTAGGACCTGCAGTATCTACTAAAGTGAATTTCCAATTTCTTAGTAAAACTAACACACTGACGCTTTTCCTCGTGATGTCAGTGAAGCAGTCTGTACCTAGGAATTCAGAGCATGGGCTTCTTGATTCAGGTTCCCCAGTTAGCACACTGTCAGGGAGTTTTCAAATATGTGTAAAGACCATTTTGATTCTCAAGTTTTGAGTTATCTACATTTTTCAAAGTATTAGTCACTTGTGAAACTACAGGGATCCTAACTATTGACAGCTATTTTTAGTCATCTTGCCTCTGAAAAGGCTCCATGCAACATTACCAGTGGTTGTGATGGTTACCTGCATTGATCAGAAGATGCTGCTTAAAAAAAGGGGTCTCTATAAGGCTAAAATAATGAAAATACAATGCATACTGCTTTTTAATAACATGGACATACACAGCTAACTGGACAGTACTTATCATTTGTAAGAGTATGAAGGTTATACTTATATTACTTATATTTCCACTGGGATGGAAACTTTAGTGTGTCGGGGATTCTGAGATATAGACTTGGCTTTGAGAAACCTACTCCAAGTCCTTGCTCTGATAGACAGCACAGCTTTCACATCGCAGATCACTCAAAATGAATCAGACCCAGGGTTCCCCAAATACATTTCAGTATGTTAGCTATGAGAGTCACTGTTACAGCTAGGATATTTAAAGAATTTTTCTTCCCAGTGGGAATCTGAGTGAAGTAGGTAAGTGGTGAGCTGTTTGGACTTCTGATAAAGTGGAGTTTTGACCAAAAAATGTTCTGATGTTTTAATGAAACGAAATTACTGTAGGGATCTGGTGGACATATATGTGGCAAGTGGATATAGAAAATTACTTCCAAAATAGTCTTCAGAGTACTGGGACTCTTTCAAAACAAATCCATACAGCTCAAGTCATACCTAGTGCTAGTGCAAGAGCACACTGCTTTTGCTTTGTGTACTTCACTGGTTTTCTGTGGAGCAAATCGGTGTATCTATTCTTTGTGTGCGTATTAAGTCCCTATGAGGGAAAAACACACCATGAGAATGGTTAATTCAAGTGGTACACACTTGAGCTGATTAAAGAAATTCTAATCTGGATCTTTACATAGGAAGTTATAAAGGAGTTTCATAATTTAAACCAGATCAAGTCTATAAGGTCATAATAAGCTCATGTAAATCTCCCCAGTGGAATAAAGTTGAAATATTTCAATTGTATAATTGAAACCACCCCTCTGTAAATATCTGAGTGAAAGTCCCTTGTTGCTTTACATTATATTTGATTAGAGCAGATTTAGCTTTGAAGAAGTGCCATTTTGATCTGATTCAAAGGTCAACTGTTAACGAATCGTGGTGCGTGTCACAATGTTCTTTTACTTCATGTGCTGCCTTTGGCACTTATAAGTTATAGAAAATGAGCTTTATCTGTTTTGAACTTCACACTGTGTGAATGGCAATTTCTGTAGGAAGGATCAAAATATCTATTAGAAACCGTATCAAAATGCAAAAATGTAGAATGACATCTAACTTCTGATAAAATTAATGAATTTGTACTATGTGATGTAATTAAGCAGATTGCTAGATAAGAAACTAATGAGCAGGTCTTCATGAAATATACAGAATGAGTAACTTCCAGTAAGATATTGCTGTGGAAATGACATATTAGATTGGAAGTAAACTGATGAAGTGTTTGATGGCCTAATGTTGAAATGTACATGTAATGAAACAAGCCAGTTTTGCAAAACAGAAATCACTATCAAGTTTCCTCTTCAAAATGCTGAAAATAAGTTCAGCATTTTTAATGAACTGTTCAGGAGCTGTTTTGTTAAGGTAGTGCAGCAAATAAATTCTTTAATTACTTAGTCCAGTGATGGTGCCAGAGGCACTTAAATCTTGCATTCAGGAGAAGGAAAGATATTTTTAAGCTATATATCAAGTACCACTACTAATTTTAATTACCACAATTTTACAATTTTTGATCAAGGAAAAAATCAAAAAATCTGTATTGCCTTTTATTGTTACTATAAAATAAAGCAGTTTTTTTGAGGTAGGATTTTGCCATGTCTTGGAGGATATTGTGAGTAAAACTGAATAAAATTATGATGATGATTAAATATTTCTGTAAACGAAATAAAGGAAAAGGTAACGGGGAAACATGAGCAGTCCTTATTTCCTTTGCAATCATTCTGTGCATTTCTCTGCAGAGAGCTTTTAGCAGATTTTAACCTAAGCAAGCCTTCATCAGCTGGGTACATTCTTCTCTGTCCCTTCCTCCACCTCCTTGGGAAATTGAAATCAAATTGCATTGTGCAGCAGATTAGTAGTGAGTAAAGTAATCAACTTGCAGAGGCAGTGATGACCTGGAAGCTTGGTTGTAAATTCCCTCCCTCCCCCAATCCAGTTCTGTGGCTTATTCCTAGATGCTTCTTTTCAGTTTGAGATGACTGACCAGTGAACATAGAAGCGAGTGGAGCTGCGTATGCATAGGAATATGAGAGTAGGATAGATAAGGGAGGAAAAAATGTATCTGTCCACTCAGAGCAGTGTATATTCTCATTCCAAATTCTTCCTGAAGGTGGAAGGCAGGTTTCCTTCAGCTATGTTCACGTCGGATACTGTGTCTCTGAGGGTCTTGTGCTTTAACAAGATGGGATTGATGGCATTTTTTTGGATTAATTTTTCTCATTCTTATGCAGCAGGATTGTAGATGGTCAAAGATATGGTAACAGTGGTCAAAATATCTTAATTCTGAGAAATTCAGCATATGAGGGCTGTTTGGGAATTGAAGTTCTTTGCAAATTAGTCCATCTGTGATAATCTTTGCTGTATTCACAGAAATAACAAAATGTTATTTGTTATTTATATGAATAGCTGTCTGAGATCCTTGTAAGGTAAAGGCTATGTATAAAGACAACATACATTAAAAATGTACTTCAAAGGATACTTACTAGTATATGCACTAACACCCCAGCTTTCTGAGAATTAGGAATTACTAAGAACTTCAGTGAAGTGCTTCCTATTTATAAATATTTGTGAAACCCTGCCCAACTATAAATAGTAAGGAAGGCTGCAGGCTGAAGATTCGAACTTAGAAGACACCAGTTTCAGTGAGGATGATGCTAGAATTCTGTAGCAAGTGGGGCACCAAAGGGGTATGGTTTTTATAGATCAGTGTTTGGCTGTGATGATAGAGGCACATTATTAAATTAAGTTAATTTTCTATTTCTGGCACAATTTTTTCTCAGCATCATCTCCATAATACTTGTTTGTTTCCTTACAAGTTGACATTTCTGGAGTCAGATAATACTGCAAAAATGACCTTTCAGGGTTTTTTTTGACTTTTTTTTTTTTTTTTAACAAAACAAAAACAACAACAAAAAAAACCCCAACAACAAACAAAAGCATTCATAATTGTTTGGGAAAAAAATGAAAAATACTCCAAGTGTTACTTTAAAAAGAAACAACCTCCCATTTTTTTTTGCCTAATTTCTCCTTTTTGGAAGGAATGACCCAATTAGGATTTTTTTCAATTTCTTGGTAATTATGTCCACAAGGTAATTGTGGGGCTGCTTTGGAAGCTCTGCTACAGTCAGTAGTCAGAATGCACACAGGTGCATGACATTCCTAGTGTGTAACATTGCCCTTTTTATGTTCAATTGAGAGTGTAAATGGGGGGGTTTAAACTCACAGGGGCAGGAAGTGCATCAAAAGTCAAGTAGCCAGTTGAAAGCAGGTTTACAGACACAGACTCATTTAATGAACTTGAAAAAAGTGGCAGAAAATGAAGAAAGTACATACCAAGTTTAAACCTTGATATGCTCTGTGGTGCCATTATTCTAGACCAGATTACAGGAATCAAGTAGTAGCATTCAGCATTTTTCTGTAGGTTGGTTGGTTGGTTAAGAGCTCTTTCTTCTAGGAATTAAATCTGGCTTCTGTTAGATAAGCTCAAACTTAATATCAAAACACCATGACTCAGTCATTCTTGTCAGCTGTTGTATTAAATGTATTTAATTCCAGAGTAGTTATTGTGAGTACAAACTGGGGTTAGAATAAATACTCCAAACAATAATTCTAATTGTAGACTTAAGCTTAAGAAGATTCACCTTTGCTGATAGGCCAATTGTAAGAAAACATTTGACATATGCAGAAGACGTTTTAAGGAAGAGCAAGGTTATAACATCAGGTAGTCCCAGATTAGGATATTCTATAGTCTTTATTCTCTGGGCTCACTCTCAAGTGAGGGGTGTGTCATCTGAACTAGTTAAGCACAATGTGGCTGATTTTTGTGTAATCTTGTCCTACAAATATGACCTGTATCTCTACAGACAGCAGAGTTCAGTGTATTGTGTGTGTTTTCACTGTGAAAAGTTTCAGGTCTAACGACTGTGTGAAGTGGATGAAGGCAGAATAAATGAATTCTATTCCCAGGGCTCTTTCGAAAGACCATGCAGGGAAATCCTTGACTGAGTGTGAAGTTAGACTCTCAGGTGTGAAAGAGTGTGTTCACTGTGTGCATTGCTCAGAATCCAGTTTTACTCCCACTGTTTTGCAATAGTGGAAACTGGAAGAAAATTAGCATTTGGAATGTTAGGGCTGAATAGGCCCCAGGAGCTGTCAGTATTGTTACCTAAGGCAACTGAGCTAGGGCAAGCAAAGGAAAAGCCTTGACCAGGAGAAAGTTTGGGGTATAAAATCAGTGAAAAAAGTTTGCATTTTTTAATCTCAACTCAAGACAGAAGTTAGCCCAACTACTATCCAAGTATTGGATAAAAAGAAAAGTAAGGTGATGGACGTTGAAAAGTTCTGAAAATATTTGTATTGAATTGTTAATGTAAGTTCTGAGAAGAATAAGAGGAAGAGGCAGCTGATGAGGCAAGATCTTCACGGGCCATTGTGCCTAAAACTCAACAAAAGCTTGCAAGGAAGCAGAGGACAGTGGTAGTGGTTTATCTACATGGTTTTGGGTGTGGTTTTTTTTTTAACCCCTGTGGAACTCATGTTGTGCAACTGCATAAGCATCCTCTGCGGGGAAAACGGCAAACAGACCTGAAATCTGTGTATTGTACCCAGTGTCCTGTCTGCACATTTCAGGTATGTTTTCCTGTTTCTGTAATGTTCCACAGACTGTCAGCAAAATGCAAAGGCAAATTCATAACTGCATTTGAATCGAGTGGGTGTATGCTCACTCTTGGGATATTTCCTCCTTGGTTATCTGCTTTTGCATTCCTGATAATTCAGTGGTTTATTTCAGTAGAAGTGTTTTGCTCATCTAATAGCTTAGGAAGATTTTCACATAGCCATCAATGAGCCAACAGAAGGAACATGCAGCATAAAATAAAACTCTACTGCCATGCTATTACATTAGAGAAATTAAATGTAATTTGAATAAATGATACCTTCTGCAGATATTTGTGCATAAAATACACAATAGGCAAAATACTCTTCTGAAAATAAGCACTGTTACCAAGGGCAATAATACTGCTAAGTGGAGACATTAGTTGTGTGGAGACATTAATTGTGTGTGTCAAAAGCACGTTTTAATTTCAGATGTTCTTTAGGAAACATCAGCCTGTTATTTTTTTGCCTTCCCTACTGATGATGTGAACTTCTGTATTTCCTATATAGAAGCAGAGCAGAAAACAGTTATTCAACAGTAGTGAGGCAGAAACACAGCAATTAAGGCTGAATACATTTCTAAGCTATTGAATATACATATAAAAAAAGAGTCCCTATGTCTTAGTTCTAATGGTAATCCAATCTCTGAGTCCATTCAGATGGACAGCCTGTTTCTCCTTCTTAACAGCTCTTACAAAAAACCCCACATTCCTTTCAATTTTTGCTTTTCAGTGTGCATTGCAGTGCAAATAAATACACACTATATTGCTATAGCACCTAGGCAATGTACCTTTAATTTTCAGTTAACTTCCTCTCTATTTAGCTGTTTTGAAAGATGAGCTATAAACATTTTTAAAATGTAATTATAGAGACATTTCATTGCTGTCTAAAGAAATTCTTCTGAACACAGACACAGCAATTCTCCACGGAGTCACTTAGTTGTGTGTGTTAACTATAAAAGTGATTTTCTGCTGAGTAAGTCTAACTGGCTTGGAAGTGCAATCAGTGCAGACTTATTTTTGCTTTAGAGATTGTTATAAATCTGTCAGTGACTTTCAGCAAAGATTGTAACCTTAGTTTTGTTTAATACTGCCCAACCACGTTGTTAACCCCATGTCAGTGATTAAAAATGTTTGACAACATCATGGTAAAATTTAGAAATGCCAAGTTTTAAAGTAAAGGGTGTGAATGGGGAGAATAATGACTTGCATGAGCTGAGAAGATAAACCTTTATGAATGTATTCAAGCAAGTCAAAAGCCTTATGAATTGCAGTTGCCAGGACAGGGCTGTGCTTTCTGAAGAGTTACAATGATATTATTTACTGATGTTTCATACTTGAAAGAATTAGGAAAGCCTAAAACCTGATTCATTTTGTCTCTCTTGCAGCTGATTTTTCTGTTTGATCTGTTTTTCTGGGCTCTTTGATTTGGCAAAGATAAGTGTTCGTGCGTACAAACACAACATCATTTAATTACAACTCTGAGTAAATGGTGAATGTGTGCATATACATAAACACACACATGCTGTCCTTGGTATCAATTAATTACCACTCAGAGCAAACAGTCGCTCTGTTTTCTGTATCCCGGGGCACAAGGAATGTTTACTTTTTTTTTTTTTTTTTTAATTTTAGGGGCAGTAGGCTAAGTCTTTCTCTGAAAGATGTCATTCCAGATCTGACTACTGAATACAACAAAGAAATGTAAGAGAAGTGTCTGTGAAAACTAGAAAAATACTACACTTTCTTGACATTTAAATATTTTGTACTGCATGAGATTGCTTTTTGTGTCTTCCTTGCATCCTGCTAATAGGTTTGACATTTTTCGATGCAGCGTGATAATTTCTAAATTTGATCTGGCCTAGGTGCTCTAGCAATATAGTGTGCATTTATTTGCACCCAGACAGATACATTCATATGTGTACATAGACTAATGGTTTTCTTTTTTGTTTTGAGTTTTTATATTTTACAGAGGTATCAATAGTAAAGATAAATATAGCCTGTCTGTTGTGAATTTGAATTAGCAGAGTGACTTGGCTGGGGAAAAAAAAAAGTTTTTACAAACTTATTTTTCCCTCCTGGCATTCTTTTGTTTTCAGTATGCTTACACTGACTGCCTTTAAGAATTAATACAAATTAAGCTGGTATCCAGTAGTACAAAGGCTGAATTTCACAGTCGTTCCTAAAAGAAGTTTATAGCATGCCTGTCTGTTTCCTAGTTTGTAAGTTGTTACTTTTATAAATTATTTATATTCTTTAATTAATAAATATTTACCTTAAGCTTATCTGGACAATGCATCTTTATATTTGATTGTAGGAAATGAGGCTTGAACATATTTGATGAAATACTCTATCAGAAAAGTTATAATTGACCTCAGAATTGCACACTTTTCTATCTTTAATATCAGCTCCCTAAGAAGGAGAGAAAAATCAAGCTGACAGCTCAACAGCTTACTATCAAGGCATTGCTGTTTTATTTGTATCTATCTGTTTAGTCACAATCAGTCTTGCTGATTCAGCTTCAGCTGAGTGTTGATTGGACCATTCAAGAGGGTAAGGAGACCTCGGTCCATTTACCAGTAAATAGATGTTTAAAGGAGAGAACTAAACATAAGATTAAAAAGTGATCACTAATTGGCGTCCTGTTGGTTGGCTCAGCACGAGACTACTGAGACAGAAATAATATTTATGCAGTGCCTGGGTACCACTGTAATAAAAATGAATAATGACTTGAGCTGCTTTCTCATCCTTGGAAGTGGTCCTTCCACATCTGGGTTGGAGACATGTTTGTGTAACAACTGCCCTCTGGGGTCTACCTCTTCTCTCAGTAAGTAAGTAATAGACTTCAAGCGGCATAACCTTTTATCCTTGCTGAAATATTAATTATTTTCAACATTTCAAACTATGCACAAAGGAGTCAAGGTACAAATGCTAATTGTTGAGGAAGGGAGGAGACAGTATGAGGAGACCTTTAGAAGTTCCTATACATAACAAACACTGCAAATTTGGTTAATTTTCTGTCTCTCACAACTATTTCCATGGCGCATGCTTTTTTTGAATGCCTAAAGTAAGAGCTTTTATGGAATCAATTGCCTGGATTTTCCCAGAGGAAGCTGCCAGGTCTTACTATATTGCCCTTTCAGGATTCAGTAACAGCAGCACTTAAAAAAGAAAGCCCTTTGCTTTATTTATCCCTGCTGAATTTCTGGTTTTGGCTAAGAGAAGGTGTCCTGAAAGATCCCTCATAGCTATTCCTGCCAGTGCAGGTGCCAATCAACAGTGGTGTTCTTAGGTTAATCATATGGGCACCTATACCCCAAGAATCTTAACTGATGATTTTAACAAGCTATGAGGAGCACACTTGCTTTCCCCACTGGACTAAAATCATGGTGAATTATTGCAGAGCTAAAGTTGGTAAATTTTGTTTTCATTCAGACATAAAGAATATGAAAGCAATATTTTGCGAGAAACAAAGTGAGAATTGAACTGAACGAGCAATTATAAAATTGTTGGCAAAACAATCTATAAAGCTTTGATTTTCAGCTTAAAATATTTGCCACCTCAATTAAAACTAAAAGTTTTCAATTTTTTTTTAAATTAGGTGAATTTTGAAATGAAAACATAACTTTATAAAAATATTTTAACATGAAACATTAAATTATCAAAAAACACCCCCCAACTTTGTTTTCAAAAGTAATTTCAAAATTTTTATGTTCTGAAACTTTAGCACTCACATTTTTTCCAGCTTATCCTCTTGGTCAAATACATCTTCAAATAATAATTAATTTTAGTCATGACCTCTTTCTCCTACTCCTGCACTCCCCAGCTATCCCCAAGACACACTTAATTTTTCCTGCAGCTTGCTGGCTGTATTATTACTGATCCCATTGACTTCTGCAAAATGTTCCTCTGCTAACTGAATGTCGTTTGGAGGAATGACACGCTCTTTACTGAGGTTTTCAATCAACGGAAGTTTGACTGGCTTCTCAAGAAAACTCAGTCCATTTTCTTCCAGAATGACTGCATGCTAAATGATCTGTGCAACCTGCTCCCTAAGTACTGAAAGTAAGAAAATCTAAGAAGTCTATATTCATTTGTTCCTATTCTAATTCTCAAAATGGATTAAAAATCTAAAGCATGTATTATTTTTAGGCTCATCAAGAAATGCACACATACATAATTCAGAATACAGTAGAACTGTGCCCTATGCCTGTGGCTTTCATCTAAAATGAGTGTAGCTATTTCTTCATCCAGGGCGTTTCCCACCATCTGATTATTACAGTAGCTGTATGTGCTACTGTATGGTCTGTGCAGTAAAAGCAACATAGGTGTTTATATTCGAGAAGTAGTCTAAAAGCTTTTTTTTGTTTGTTTAGTTTTGCTATAGTTGTTAGAAATTCTGCTGTTGCAGACTTGGATTTAAATTGTTTAACTTTGAAAGAACTACTTCATGAAGAGTGGCTGCAATTAAATTTCAGGCAAGGTGGCATCAGTGTAGAGGATGAGAGAAGGTGCAATCTAAAGCTGTTAAGTCATTCCTCCTGTACAGTGGTAACTATGTTGCTCAGTGGCATTTCATGTCATTTTCTCTGAAGACGTCTATGTATCTATTAATCATTATTCCTGGTTTTAAAAATGCAAAGTCTCTCTGCTTTGATCTCCTAGCTCTCCCGCAGCCCTTCCTAGCGTAGCTGTCAGGCAGCCTTTTCACAGGCCGAATATTATTTGTCAAAAATTCCTGAGAAAATGTCTGCCCACAAATTTGTTATTTGCATATTGATCCGGGCATATTCCTAGCTCAGACTTGGCTTCTCTTTCTTTTCCTTCCATTAAAATCTTCTGCTGAGCAATGATCTCATTGCAGCACTTTTCCCCTCTCCATTTCTTCTGGAGAAGAATGGCCGGTGTAAATCACTGAAATGGCATCGCTGATTGCCACAGTCTTGTAGTGTAGCTGGAACTCTAACAGTGATTCACCTCTGGATCTGCTCAAGGTCTCCACATATGACACAAAGGAGAAATAGTTTGAATTATATAGAGAAAGTTCTGCTGTGAATTCTCAACACTACCCGAAGTCCACTGACTGATTATTGTAGGTGATTGGTATGGTCTACTGTGTGTTTTTACCCAGCTATCCAATTAACTTTGTCTCCCAGTGATGCATGGGAAACATAATACCAGAGTTTTGCTGGTACACACAAACCCTGCAGCTAGGTTTTACCAATATCCAGGACTCTTCCCCCCCGCCCCATCCCCCAAAGTTGGAGCTCTCAAAAGAACTGCAAGGCATAAATGACTTATCTAGAAGATTGAATTAGCATTTTCTTTAGTAAATGTTTCCTAAACACCTGTAAGGCTAACAGAGAAGAGGAATGCACACCAGTTCACTCCATTAGATACTCCACAAAATGCTACGGTAAAAAGCCTATCTGGCTATGTCCGTGTTGGAAGGTAATAACAAATGAAGAGAACGGGGCAACTGCATTGCCATGAGGGCAACATAGCAAGGATTATGTAATTTTCACAAGCCTCATAGTCACACGGTGAAAATGGGAGCTTTCAGGAAAAAATATTGACACAACTGTGTGGTGGGTAGTGTCTGCTGAAATGACAGTTGCATTAGCTCCAGTAAATGATAATACGCTTCTAGTTTCGTAAGCGTTTGAAATAAACCTCTCATGTGCAACATGTTTGGAAGTAAGTCATCTCCAAAAGAAAACACCCACAAGAGATTTAAAGACCTAAAATTCTCTTAAGAGCTATAACCAGTGTCCTTTACTTATTCTCCAAAAGTTTTTTTTAAAAAATGGAAATGCATTCCCCCGTATTTCTCTGCCTGCTCACTGAAAAGAGTCCAGACTTCCACTGCCAGTAAAGGACGGAGGGGGGGAACTGGATCTGAGGCAAACAAAAATGTTTTTCGTGAAATAGGATTATTTCTTAAATCTCAAAAAAGCTTGTGGAGTCATGCAAAACAGAAAAGAGAGGTTTAGCCTGCATAGAAACAGAATCACGAGTGCAATATCATTCAGACTTTCACTCATGTGACATTTGGTTGTCGTTGGAGACAAATCTTTGAGAAAAGAAGTGCAGTAGTTTTTATAGATAAGGAGCTCAATTTCCTTAGCTTTTTGCAGTACATGAAATACAACTATTGCAAGGGGATGAAGTGGGAATATGGCAAATACTCTTCTAATTTGGCTGTATGTTTGTTTTTGTTTTAAACAGTGAGTTCTGGGTTGATTTTTTGTTGTTGTTGTTGTTGTTTGTTTAGGGTAATGTGTTTTGATTTGTGGGCTGTAACACCAGATGCAGCATGTGCTGCTGCTAGAGCTTCACAGGCAGTTAGAAGAGAATGACAAGTCACAGGGAAAATAATCAAGACCTCCCATAGCGAAGATGCAGTTAAAAAAACTCTGATTCTGGGGACAGAGGGTTGAGGGAATGAGATTTATTGGGTTGTCTGTAGGAACTGCACAGCCCCTTCCTTCATTTTCTTGCAGACCTCTTTGAATAATTGTCCCCATCCACAGTACGCCTTGAAGGTTAGTGTCTTCATGGCCATCAGCACCCGCAGAGTGTTTTGTGTTTAGTATGCTCTGCACAAGAAAGCCTGAAGGATATAGGATACTTCCTGGGGCTCAGCGCCTCTCAATTTCTTTGTGCTCTCAATGAGCACTGTTTGCATTTGGACTGCAGCAATGTTTTGCGTTAGCAGGTTGCTTGTTAGTTTTCTTAGTGTTTTTAAAAACCTGGGGCTTGCCTGGAATGAAGTTTACTGCTTCAGCTCATTCAAAGGAGGCATAAAAAAATTAACATTCTGTTTCCTAGGATAGTGCTGCATCTTGAAATCCCTCGGCACAAGAGAGAGGTGGGTCAGTCGTGTTGGAACTGGACTAGAAAATGCATGTCTATGGTAGAAGTTGGAGGGAGTTCAAGTGGCAAATCCCCCATGAAAAGGCTCCTTTAGAAAGAAAAGTCTGGTACTGCCTACACTGCCTCTTTGCTGAAGCTTGTGGCAGTTCTTGAAGGCATTCGCGTTACGTACAGGGTCAAAGATCAGATAAAATATGGGGCTGGTGTTACAGGTGGCATTTTGTTCCTTTAGCACTTCTTTGCACTCAAACTTTTCCCAGCATAACCTGGTCATGAACCCCGCATGTGCAGGGTGTCACAAAATATGTCACAGATTGGGTTCATAAGATGCAGGAAAAATGTGGGACTAATGAAAAAATGAAATAAAGAGCATTTGAAAGTAATTTTAAATTTCCCCATCAACATCACCATTGCGAAAGGGATGTTTATAAGTTGCTGGTTTTTGTAATTAAAATTAGTATTAGTAGATAGTGAAACCATTCTTCTCAGCAACATTTCTTCAATCCAGGAAAAAAGTAAACCTCCCTAAATGACGTCTCATAAACCAAATTATGTATTAACCTCCGAGATGAAAAATGCTAATACTTCCCAGCATCAAATGCTTCCGAGGTACTCTTCCGTAAGAGACTGTCATGCTTCTGGCAAGTGGGGACATGAGTCATAACAACTCCTTTCTTTTGCCTAATATTGTATAATTTGTGGCCTTTCTGTCCACTTCCAATTTGACAAAAGTTCACATTACAAAAAATTCCTCCCTGTGTGCCTTCTCCTGCACCCAGATGGAAATTTCCCTTGCACTACTGAGTATTCAATGTGGATACTTTTATCTAGAATCATTAACATGAAGGAAACAGTAATCTGATGAGAATGTGATTTTTACTTTTTTTCCTACTGTGTTCTAAACTCTGTGAAGCTCCTGTACACAGCTTCTTGTAGTTTTCTAGTTATTCTTAATAATCTCTGTTGTTTTGTCTTTGTCTTTGTTGCTGAGGTAGCACCTGGTCCATAGTGGATAGAAATGAATGTCTCCTGAAACATACTCCCAGCAGGTTTTCTACCAGAGGCAATCAAAGTTAACAGTCTTCTCTTCTGAAACCCAAGGTAGCTTCTGGGTGATTTTGAATGCAGTCCATGGAATGAGACTTAGCATTATCTGAGAGCTTGTATTTCACTGATACAATTTTTGTCAAATCTACTTTTTTTTTTTTTTTTTTTTTTTTTGTAGAAACAAAATACAAATCCAAAATGGATTGACTAGAGAGTGGATTGAGGCAGTATGGTTGAAGGGGAAAAGATATGTTTTCTCTGGTTAATAATTCTTACAGCAAAGTCAGTCAGCTTAAAGGATATCACTGTTGTGTTGTTAAATGAAAGTTTATTTAAATGAAGTAATGCCACTAGCTATAAATCAGTTGGTGGCTCTGCCTTGAACATTTTTCTCTTTGGGTAGACATGAGTGACTTCTAAAGACAGGAAAGGTTTATTTGCATTGATCCCATAGTACTGACCTCAGGCTAAGTGCCATCAGCTTTGAATTTAATAACAGTTTTTGGATGGATTTCATATGATTGATGTGAAACTTTTTCATACTTTACAAGTATTGAAGTTTTTCCTACTCTTCATATGAAGAACAAATAGAATTTAATCTTTTTTATAAGCTCCAGCCAGAAGCTCCAGTCAAAATGCCAGTTATTTTCAAATTATTTTTTAATTTTTTCCTGTTTTTGTAGTGAAGAAGTAGCCTCATATTTCAAACATGAATTGTCCAATCTTGCCAACTCGGGAGACCAGCTCTGTCTCAGGAATCCTGTAATGCAGCCTGTGTGGTGGTGTACAGGGCAGTGGCACCAATATTTTCAACTTATCTTGATCTGTACACGTATGCTGAAGGAGAAAGCAACTCAGGACACATCTGTCCACATGTCTCTCTGTCTCCCTTGCCTGCAGCAGCGGCACAGGTGGATGCTGAAGGTCACAGACACACAGGTGGAGGTGTTTGGCTGCACAAGAGCTCAAGTCCCAACATCTGCTTTCTCACTGCTTGTTTAATCTGGCTCTCAGGTCATCAGCAGGACCATGCTGTGTGCTCAGCTGATCCTATTATTTGAAAACAGGGAACATGGAAAAAAAAAAAGAATGGTAATTAAGACATTGTAAACGAACAGTTTTTCTACTCAGCAAATGAAAAAAGGAGAATGGACAGCAAACAATATGTACATCAGTGAAGTTCCACATACAACCTTGAAATTGCTGCTGTAGTGGCCTGGAAGCAGGACATGCTCTCTGGTATGTGCTTTCAGAGAGGAAACAGGGTATGGTTAGAGAGCAACAAACATTTTCAGCCCCAGCAGAAGCGAGACTGGAGAAGCCAGATGCTAAAGCAGAGAGCATTCATGTCTGTTGAGATTTGCCTATAGTTACCCAGAACAGTCATTTTAGTTGTTTTAGCCTACTGAGGAGAAATCCAACACAGTATGTTGTTGAGACCTATCAATTGAGAAATTGGTCAGAACATAGAAAAATAACTGTTCAAAAAAACAGCACAGAAATGTTGAGGTAGCATTTATCAGGACGTGTTTAATGGCTAGAGCTCACTTGACTAATACATGAACAAGTGGTTATTACCAGTTGTTTGTAGCTAGTTTCTGAGACAAGGAATTGTCATGAAAAATCAAACCAGTCTGAAATTATACAAATCAAAATGGTAAAAGATGATCTTATTTCACTGAAGGATCTAGAACAGGCACTGGGGCTTGCTGGGTTTTGCTCATTAGTGATTTAAATCAATCACAGCTGACTTGAATTGGGTCAGAATTTCACCCAGACTGCTTTTTTCACTCTCATTTGTTCCCTTGATTCTCCAGCTTCCAGTGGTTCTTAGCAAGCGCTGGTGTTAATCCTGACCTGTTGTAAACCCTCGTGTTGCAGCTTCAGGAACCTGTGTGCAGAGCTACCAGAGCATCTTTTACAATTAAAAGAAACTAAAATTTGTAGGCAGTAGTGGGTATTTTAAAAGAATTTTCAAAACTTTGAGCCATTTGAATATTCTGGTTCCAAGCTGTGAAGAAGATGAAAGGAGGATGTGTACAAGATGTCATCTTCCATTTCTGGAGGGAAAGGGAAGACCAACAGGAGGTAGGTCCAGTGGAAGTGTTAAAAATCTTGATACTTCCTTTTTTTTTTTTTTTTTTTTTGTTCTTGTTCTGGTCTAGTCTCTGCTGTTTGCTTCTGGCTCTCCTCTCTCTGCTTACAGACTGTTTTAGGGGACCATCATTGTCTTTCTCTGTCAGTTTACAGTGTAATTTCAAAACTGCTCTCACAGATATATTCAATATGTTTCCCGTCAGTGGATTTCAGCTAAGGAGATTAGTGGCTCTTAAAGAATGCTAGTGGACAACATTAATACTTGAGAATTATGGTGTAAAATAAGGTTTAGGCTCCCTGGGTCGAGGGTAGTAAGCTGTAAATATTTTATGGTTTGTGGTGGTGTTTGTTTTTTTTTTTTTTTTCCCTCAAGTGCTTAATTTTGTCTTTTGCTCCAGATTGATATTTCAATTGGTTTGAGTCCAGGGTATTTCTGCTGGACATACATAATGCAGAAGCTGTGGCGTGGTGGTGGTGCTGGTTGGTTTTTTTGGCTGGTTGGTTTTTTTGGCTGGTTGGTTTTTTTGGCTGGTTGGTTTTTTTGGCTGGTTGG
>JANIJG010011319.1:0-26462 GCA_024611175.1 Megaceryle torquata
ACATTTTGACATTTAGATTATTTACTAGATTCTTTAAACTGATATGTATGTAGATACAGATATGCTGCCTAAATATATAGGTACTTGGGGGGGGAGGGGGTGGAAGAGGGAGAGAGAGGGGGATAGAGAGAGAGGGGGAAAGTAGGAAAAAAAAACCCCTCAAAGATGATAAAATGATGTTAGCATTAAACTCAGTATCTGGTTCTTCCCAGAGTCCAGATAAGCTAAGATTTGCTTACCTGGTGGATATTTTTAATTGTTGTTACTGAATCTATTCTTTCTGACCCAAGATGTCACACCACTATGTGGCTGAAGCTAAGCTTACTAAATTATTCTGGCATTAATCACATTTATTGTTTGCAGAACCACAATTCTCTTATTTATGGTCACTACCCTTGGGAATGCAGGTCATTGTTATCTAACAGCAGAATCTACAGCTGCTCTTGCTGACTTCAATTTGAGTCTTACTTCCTTGACAGAGGTCATACAGAAGCAACTGAAGTTAATTTAAGGAGACATCTGTTATATTTGTGGTTTTACTCATTCTTTAAGATTGCCCTCTAAAGTAGCAGTCACTAAAAGGAAATCAGGCATCTTATGAAAAAATGGAAAACCAACAAATGAAAGAAAATACCAGAATTTATCTGGTGATTACTATTTAACATGACAGAGTAGGAAATTATATAAAATAAATAAAAAACAAAAAACAAAAAAAAAACCAAACAAACCCCAAAAAAACCCCCCCCCCCCAAAAAAAAAAAAAAAAAAAAAAAAAAGCCAAAAATCCCAACCAAACCCCATAATTTTCGGTTTAAAATATATAACAAACTGTGAAAAACACAACTCCAAAGAATTTTACACATGTAAATCTGGAAGAATTCACTGACTGTTAATGTATTGCAATATCAAAATACAGATATTGTTAAATACCTAAGCAATATATCCACAAACACATTTTTTTTTCCAAATTCCTGTATGATTTCAGATTTTCATAGAGGTTTATAAATTTATACCTGAAAAATAAAAGATACAGAATTCTGAATATTTAGAAGGTTGGTTTTGGTTTTGGTTTTCCATGGCTTTTCAGTTAATGTGATGACATTTCATAATCCTTTTTAATTACTTGCATAATTACTTACACATTGCTATGTATAGTTCAGGTTTTTTTTTCTCCTAAAATGCAGGTGTCTGCTTTGACTTAGGAAGCCCAGACAGTCTGTATAGTCAATAGATATTTCTCGGTGTAAATTTATCTCACTGTAAAGTACCATCTTTATCTATTAAAATAACCCATACACCAGAATTACCTGCTTCTGTTCAATGCAAATGCCTAAAATGATAATCCAAGCCAAATTTTTGTCAATTCCATCAATGTATAAAATATCAATCTGATACTTAGTCCTTTCCATGCAGTGTAGTACTCTCAGATTATAATATGGATTCATAATTAGCATATTACACTACCTGTAACCTATCAAAATACTATGTAACTCAATTTTTTATTTTCAACACTAGTGTGTCAGAAATAAGAGAAACACATGAGCCTTCTTTGTAGGTACTCATTATTTTGACCCAGACTGGTCTAAATCTAGTTGTTCTAGTTGTCCTCCACATTTCTTTACCTCTTAATACTTGCTGAACTTGTTAGCTAAAGCTTAATTATTCAGTTACTCGGTCAACATCTATATTTCAGAAAATTCTAACTTTCAGACACCACCTATACTAAGAAACATTTGATTTGAGTACACCATAACTGCATTTCAGATCTCAGTTGTATATTTATCCAGCATTACACATGGAACAGCTCTTGTTGAAGTGATTCCACATCCTGAGGATGCATCTGTATGTCCCACTTGCATCCATATCTCCCATTTGTCAAGAAAGTACTTTAACTACCAGGAGATTCGGTGTTCCCAATTAAATGTTTTTGCATTATTTATACAGTTAAGTTTATATTGTCCTACTTGTTGGACATGGAGGATCATGTATGAATTATGATTATGGTTATGACTATGTTGCTAGGACTTCCTGTATGAAGGAAAAGTTATGTGCACTTATTTTAGGTTATCTGGAGTTTAAGAGTACACAGTGAGTACGTCTCTGATGTGACAAAGAACAGAAGACTATCTGTCCTGAGTCAATCAAAGGTCCATCTAGCCCAATATGCTACAGGGTATCTTGGTAAGGATGTAAGAAAGGGACAAGCATGAAAAATACTTCCTCTCACCATTTATGGAGATTGTGTTGAAGTGAAATTACATAATTACTGTATAAGTACTGCATAACTATGCAACTAACTATGCTTATGATGAAAAAGCCCAGCTCCTTGTTTCATAGGAAGAGTAACTGATGGGTAAATGGTGTATTAAAATCTGGGTCTCATACATATCTCGGAATAGGGAGATAGCTATGTCTTAAATACAGAATGCTCTGAATTTCAGAGGGGAAATTACAGCTGAAGTATTTTCCATTCAAGTGTCACTCAGACTCCAGAGCATGAGTACTCCTAGTTCAACACTACAGGTTTTGTTTGTTTGTTTTAATTACACACGTAGTTTCAATGTGCCAAAATAAAAGAAAATGAAGAAAAACAATACAGACATTATGGTGTCTTCTCAGTTGCCCATGTTTTTCCTCCCAAATATCATTTGAGACATCCTGAAATATCCTACTTGGCTCTCAGCTGCCACTTCAGAAGTGTTCCTGTTTCCCACTATCATATCTATCACTTTCTCTGAACTGTTCAGATAACCTAGGATATCTCAAAAATACTGTGTTAAGGCAGCTGATTTGATTTCTAACTGCCTAATAAGACTGAACTGAATTGCTCCATAGATATCCTTGACTGTACCAAATAGATACAGTGGCTAAAATGAGAATTGAGATACCTAATTCATGTGAAGACCTCCGGATGTAGGCCTCTTACTAGAGGTAAATCTGGAACATTTTAATGCATAGACAGCTTATTAAGAGCAAATAGTGCACTAATATTAGGAATAGTAACTTTATGGACTTAAAGAAAAATAATTGTAAGTACAATTATAAAGTAAATTTTTTTTTTTTTTTTTTTTTTTACACTTTGGTACTAATTTTCATTTACTGTCACTCTCAGTTCCATCCATTATTGTGAGATTTTTTCCTTTTATATTTTCTCTGTTCCCAAGCTTCCTATTCTTACTAGATACCACTCTAGAATTGGGTTTCTTTTTAAAAGGCATTTTCTTCCAAACAACGTATTTCTGATGTCTTTTTTTTTTTTACCCTGAGTTTATAGTGTGCTTCTGCTATTCACCGATGTATCTCCAATGTTGACATTAAATGTAAAAAGAGCATCTAAAGCTTCTTTGACAACTGGTAGAGAAAAACAAGGCACAACTATGGTTACGTTCTAGGCTAGTCTAGGATAGGGTTTTCACGAGAAGTTGGGAAGAGGGGTCACAATTGGGATAGACAACCGAACCAGGCAATGGGTTATTTGATACCATACTGACCTCATGCCCAGTACGTAAGTGCGGGGGTGGGGGGTGTGTCCAGACAGAGCTAATCAAGTGAAGGGGACTGGAGGTACATCACGGCTCTATTTTTTTGGTTTGTTAGCTCTATCTTCTTTGTGTGCATTGTTTCGTTGCTGTTATTGTTGCTGTTTGTTGCTTCTCCTGTTTCATTGTTATATTAAAACCTCCCTATATCAGTCTGCTGGTTCTTTTTGTATTTTTCTGCCTCTTCTTCTTCCCATTTGGGGGTAGGGGATAGGGTGGAGGCTGGGGATTGAGCAGGCAGCTGCATGGGCTCAGCTCTAAACCACTAATAGTTAATATTAGCCAACCATACACTATTATATAGGTGAGATTATTAAACTAATGAATAGAATCCTAAATAGTAGTCTTTCTCCAACTACTTTTTTTTTTTTTTTTTTTCCCTTCTAACTGCTACAGGTGACCTCTTTGTATTTGGACTCTGTGATAAAAACAATATCGTGACAAAAATCATGTTTTCTTTCATGTCCTTCTCTTTACCAAGAAAAGATGATATTCAGATATGACTACAAAAGGAGAGTTTTTCAGCCGTAGGACTCTGACAGATTTCTTTTAGGTATTAAGCATGAACAGAGCTGAGAGGTATTTTCAGGGAAAAGAGAAAAGGCCTCTCCATTCCTTATTTGTAAATTAAGACAAGTTTTGTTGTGTGAGGGCCTCAAATGTGTTTTATAAAATAGTGTCACTTCTTTCTTAGGAAAAGTGACAAAAGTGTATATATAAAGCACTATTCTGCTTTAAGCTTTAAAAAGTACTTTACATAAAAGGACATATATCCTACTTCTGAAACAACATGCTCTTATGCTACAAATTATATTACAGCAAAGTAATATTCTAAACATTTTATATGTTCACTTCTAACTCCTTTATTGGTATTTTTTCTCTTAGTCCTTCTTTAGGTGAACTGTACATTTAGCAGTAAACAGAGTAGAAAATATGATAGTGATGCAAAAGCTGTTGCTAATGACATGATTTGCTCTCAGTCTCATTATTTTCTGAATAATAATGACAGCTAATTTAAACTTAATGCACAGGCAATTTCTTAGAATATCCATGCCAACAGCTTCAGAAAGACAATGATGCCAAGGCTGAGTTAAGAAAGTGAAGCACAATTTAGCAGATTTCCAGCCCACTGAGCAAAGATAGAAATTATTTTCTAAGATGTTGCAGTTGCTGAAGATGAAAAATCATTAATTATTCACCAAACATACAAACACTTCAAGGACTCACTGTAACTCTAGTATCTTGTTCTATTAAAAGTACCTATGTATGGATATCTACATCATCAGTAAAACAGTGGGGTTTTTTCTGTACTTGAAATTGTAAAAATTGTGTAAAATCTATACTCAGATAAAGCCATTGTTTGTTACATAATGCAAAAAAAAAAAAAAAAAAAAAAAAAAAAGAAACCACACAAACTATATTGAAAACAAATCAGTTATTAAATGATCATGCACTACTATAAATTGATGTTGTTATAGAAAATAAAGTAGTATTTTAATATTTTGGTTTGTGATATTCTTATTTCTCATTGTTTCAATAGCAAGTTCTTAGGATTAACTTTTAAACATTCTCAGTCTTGTCTTCCTTGACAAAATACAAGTCAAGAGTAGTGTTGTTCAACTCAAAAAACCTAGAATTTCAAAACAGGGGTAGTAGAGAAGCATACCTAGTAAAACAGTATAGGAAACTTTTTTTTTTTTTTTACCTACTTTTGCTGTTAAGGCTATCTAGAAATATATACCTATGTAAATTAGTTCTAAATATTCTGTCCAGTTTTGTTAGCAGTTGTCCATGGCTTCAAAAGAAATAGATGGCATTAAAAATCAGCCTAATTTTTTTATTGTTGAGGAGCATGGTGAACAGGGCCTTCAAGCAGAGACTTAGAAGACAGGATGAAGAAAGGCATAATTTACTGTGAGGGTACTGAGACACTGGAAAAATTTTCCCAGAGATTTTGTGGATATCCTATCCCTGGAAACATTTGTGGTAATGCTGGACCAGGTTTTTATAACCTAATTTAGTGGAAGATGTCCCTGCCCACAGCAGGAACATTGGAACTAGACGACCTTTAAAAGTCCCTTCCAATCCAAACCATTCTATGTTTTTTCTATGATTCTGTGAAAGTTATTTGAAAATAAACCCCAATTTCTGCTCCTGCTGTTCCTTGTTAAAGGCGTACCTACACCTTCAGTTTCACCTGTTAAGTGACTAAGCAATTCCAGATTCAGCAACCGTAAGGGAGCACAGCTTTAGCTGTTGCTGTGGACTGACAATGACTGTGGCAACCAGGATGAGCAAATGAAGCTTTGACAGTAAATGCATGAGAAGGCATGGAAGAGATTCTAGACGAGCTGCTCAGACAGCATGGCACTGCTAGAAACAGCACAACCAGTGAAATTCCTTTCAGCAGAGTACAGTTTGTAGCAACAGCTGGACCATATGTCTCTGCAGATTAGATACCTCAAAACGAATGAGAGTCCTGAGGAAGAAGTTTATCTGCTCACATTTCTGTCTGCAGAAAATGCCTCATGCTTCTCTTTGTGTCTTCAGGACACCAGCTCCCAAACAGCAACAAGACACCTTTCATATGTGAATACATACAGGGTAAGAAATAAAGGGCAAATTATCATTAAGGAAATTCTGATTAGATACTAGTGAAAAAGGCTCATCAAATATTGAAATAAGTTAACTAGAGAGGCTATGTAATCTTCATCCTTAGAAATACTCAAAACTCAGCTGAACAAAGTCATAAACAATCTTATCTACAGTCACAGCTGGCCATACCAAAGCAGTAATTAGACTAAGTGACCTTCAGAAGTCCTCTCAAACCTAAGTGATGCTACAATTCTATGATGATGGTTGATGATGTTACAGGACCTCAAAACCACTTTTTTTTGTTTTCCATTCAGATAGATTTCTGCTAAATGTTGATGTCATAATCCTAATCAGTCAGTTTTATTGTTTTGTAATTCATTCACATTTTTATTAATTATATCACTTATGCCAGTGAAATAACCATGAGCAATTTGATGCATTCACATAGTAAATCATAACAAGCTGAATAGTGATACTGTCTCACAAGTAACCCCTTTGGTTGTTACATTTGAGATTCATGTGATTATTGAACTGAAGACCAGCAACCATGTATATATCAGGGGCCTAAAATAGAAAAAGACTACAATATTAATGGTAGTATTATGGATTAGCAGGATCTTTCCTGGAAGCAAAGAAGATTACACCCTGTCTTGTGCTCTGATTTGTAAGTTACAAGCTAATTTTCTTTCATGACCAAAGCTATGATGTTAAATAAGTAGAAAAGAATTATATTGAAGTTCTTCACTATGGGGATGGTGAGACACTAGAACAGGTTGCCGAGGGAAGTTGTGGATTTCCATCACTGGATGTGTTCAAGACCAGGTTGGACGATGCCTTGAGCAACCTGGTCTAGTGGGAGGTGTCTGTGATCATGGCAGGGAGTTGGAACTAGTTGATTATTAAGGTCCCTTCTAACCTAAACCATTCTATGATTCTATGATAATTAGTCTAAAATCAGCACCTGAATGTAAACTGAAAGCCAGTAAAAAAAAAATTTAGCCATATTAAACTGATTTTAAGTTGTTTTTTTTCTTTAAAAAATTTCTACAAGCTAACGTTTTCACTATTCCACTAAGTAAAAGACTTCCAAAGTAAAATGTGTAAAACCAAAACATTACCAGAAGAAAGAGATGTTGATTGCTGCCTCTGAAGGAAATCTGCATTGTTTTCGTTCTAGTTGTTGAGGAATGAAAGAATTTTTGACTGTCATCTAGTCATAAATCATGTTCCCCAGGGCTCCGTACAGGGACCTGTTCTTAATATCTTTATCAATGATTGAGATGAGGGGATCAAGGGCACCCTCAGGAATTTTGCAGACAATATCAGCTTGCGTGGTAGTGTTGATCTGCTTGAGGGTAGGAAGTCTATACAGAGGAACCTGGATAGTCTGGATTGATGGGTCAGGGCCAATGGCAGGGAGATCAACAAGGCCAAGTGCTGAGTCCTGCACTTGAGCTGCAACAATGCCCTGCAATACTACAGACTTGTGGAGGAGTGGCTAGAAAGCTGCCTGTTGGAAAAGGACCTGAGGGTACTGATTGAAAATCGTTTGAATATGAGCCAGCAGTGTGCACAGGTGGCCAAGAAGGCCAACAGCATTCTGGCTTGTGTCAGAAACAACATGACCAGCAGGACTGGGGCAGTGATAGTCCCCATATACTCAGCACTGGTGAGGCTGTACCTTGAGTACTGTGTTCAGTTTTAAGATCCTCATTACAAAAAAGACACTGAGGTGATGGACGAGCTCCAGAAAAGGGCAACTAAGCTGGTACATGGTCTAAAGAACAAGTCTTATGTGGAGCATCTGAGGCAACTAGGGTTACTTAGTCTGAAGAAATGGAGGCTGAGGGAACTTCTCATCGTTTTCTGCAACTACCTGAAAGGAGGTTGTAGGGAGGTGTGTGCTTGTCTCTTATCCCAAGTAACAAGTTACAAGACAAGAGGAAAGGGTTTCAAGTTGCACCAGGGGAGGTTTAGGTTGGACATTATGAAGAATTTTTTCAATGGAAGGGTTGTCAAACACTGGAACAGGCTGCCCAGGAAAGTGGTTGAATCACCATCCCTGACCATGTTTAAAAGGTATGTAGACATAAGGCTTAGGGACATGGTTAAGAAGTGGATGTGTAGAGTATGGTTAATTGTTAGTGATGATCTTGAAGGTCTTTTCCAACATAGATAATTCTGTGATTCTATGATTTCTGATCACTTCACTCTTTGGGAAATCTATTGATTAGATAATGATAATAATACTACTTCCTCAACATTATGCTGTCATGGTTTTCCTGAAAGCACTCCTTAATAGATGAAACAATAACTTATATTAATATCTTATAATATTTTATTTTCTTAGTTGCCAATTGTTAAATAATTTGTGCTTACAGATAACATCTTTACTCTAGCTCTTTAGCAGAAACTACTTTTATGGGGAAATCACATTGTTAAGGTTTGCTAAAATGGAAACATAAAGCAGTAGAGGTTATCAAAATCACTTCTTGTGGCAGAAACTGAGCTGATAGTTTGAACCAGGGATGAGATAAAGATCAGAAAATTAAAAAGGAGCTTTCTTCTGTGTGGAAGGAAGACATACAGTAAACGTAAAGAAGTTGCACTAAAAATTATCAAAGGGCTGGAACACCTCTCCCATGAAGAAAGAATGCTGAGGTTGTTCAGCCTGAAGAAGAGAAGGTTCCAGGGAGATCTTATTGTGGCATTTTAATGCTTAACAAGGGACCAATAAGAAAGATGGGGACAATTTTTTTGGCAGTGCAGGACAAGTGGTAATGTTGCGGCTTGGTTGTTTTTTTTGTTTTGGTTTGGTTTTGGTGTTTTTTGTTTGTTTGTTTGTTTTTTAAAATTTTTTATTCCATCTGGACAAGGGCTAATGGTATAAAACTAAAAGAGGGTATATTTAGACCAGATATAAGGAAGAAATTTTTTACAGTGGGGGTGGTGAAACATTGGCACAGTTTTCCCAGAGAGGTGGTAGACGCACCATCCTTGAAAGCATTCAAGGTCATGTTGGTTGCTTATTGCAGGGGGGTTGTTCTAGACGACCTTTAAAGGTCCCTTTCAACCCAAAGTATTCTATGATTCTATGATGAAGAATAAGTAACAAAAGGATATAATATTACTAATTTAATGACAAATACCAATGTTGATATATTGCAAAATATTTTTCCTATGTTGGTCTCAGAATATTTTGCAAGGATGACCTAAGCATGTGTCTCATATTGAAGCTGGAAATAAAGGTAATTCTTTCCAATAAAAAAGAAAAATCAATTGTCCAGTACCATTCAAGACTGTCAACATATCCAAGAATGGATCACAGACAGTCCTGAGTGACTTTCTGGGGTTAGGATTCCAGAACTGGAGCCCACACATCTCTTTGTGCATTCCAGATTTTTTGATTATACAAGATTCACTGGTGGTAAACCAGAAGTCTTCAGGGATCATCTGTATCTTAGAATATATCTGCTGCTTGATTTTCTATCTGTTGTTTATCTGTTCTGAGGTTTCCAGTTATTAGGATATATTCTTTTTGTTTGGATGCCTGGGAATCTGCCTTTACTAGGGGGAAATCTCAGCTCTTGTTCAACATTCTTGACTTGTAGTTGTTTCTGTGTTACTTCTGACAATGTGATCATGATCAGATAACTATGAAAATTATTTTAATATTATAGACGTGTGAAGGAGAAACTATTTGCTAACTTCCTTTTAGTCAATAGTTGTATTAGCAACAAAGATAAGATTATTGAAGAATAACATGTAGCAGCAATTGCTGCAGCTGTGATGGGAAAGGCTGCTAGGGTGGTTTTAAATTTATTCAGGCTGAAAGTAACAGTTCTGCATACAGTCCAGTACATACTTATATGTGATTTGTATATGTATATGTTTATTTATTTATTTATAATCTTTACTACTGGGTTCATTTTTTGATTGAGAGTAGTCTCCTCTACTATAATACATGTGAAAATACTATGCAAAGTTGTCTTCGGTGCTGTCTGAAAAAAAAAAAAAAAAAAAAAAAGAGGAAAAGCATAATTAAAAGAAATTATCTGTGCTTGCTTCTTTTCAGTAACTGCAATAACTGAAACAGCTAAAAAGAAAAAGAATCTCCCCGGCTTGCTGTTGTGGGCCTTCAGATCTTGTAACTATTCATGAATAGGTGTTTCTTGCTGTACTCTGAGAATCTCATAACAAGACTCTCTTCCAGCTACCTACTGCAGCACCTAAAACAGATTTCTGTAGGTCACGAGTATTGCTGACTGACCCAGGCACCTGCAATGTATCTATACCTGACATTAGAGATTCATCAGTAGAGATCTCTTCATACACCTGAACTCCTGCCTGGATCTACTCCAGATGAACAGTGGTATGATGGTGAAGCAAACACACTTAGGTATGAAAATATAAAAGTAAATCCATATGTGCCTAAGGTTGAGGAGAAAGAAATGATTACCATGAGCCTGGCAAAGAACTCAGAGAGATGGCAACTCAATGTAAACCTGTCCCCTTCTTCAAGAGGGAGTCTGCAATGATCACTCTTATGTGAGACACAGAGGAACACAAGAAGAGTGAGCATAGCTCTAGCGAAAAGGAATTTGTAATTGAGAGACACATTGCAAGAAGGGAAAAAAGCCCTGAGCAAGTAAAAAAAAAAGAAAAAGAAAACAAAAAACCAAACCCAAACAAACAAACCAAAAAAAAAACCAACCAAAAAACCCCCAAAACACCTCCCATATATGTTTAACTCACTTTAATGAAAGTTTTCTGAATTAATTAGGCAATGTGGATTATTAGACTATTAAATCATTAACTAGACAAAACAGAAATCCTAGGCTCCTTGTAGATAATGTATTCTGTTTTGACATAAGATTTGTGAGTGTAACAGTAGGAATGTCAAGAAGTTGTCCAAACTCCAAATTCAGCATTTCATTTTATTCCACACATCCATTCAGATTAATTTTCATAGAGGATTATTTGATCAATAGAAAGGATATATTTTTTATAGAGCAGTGTTACAGGGCATTCAGGTCTGTGTTTTATTTCTAGCTTATTTTTTTCTAGAGGAAAAAAAAGGGAAAAAATAAACAACCTCAGATTTATCTGCCTTTAATGCACGCATAGTATTTTTCTTCCTTCTACATAAATGCTGAAAAATTTAATAAGCATTATTACACTTAATATGCTTGCAACCTTTTTTAAGTTTAATAATAAGGAAATTATGAATACTAACAATCACATGGATGAGGAAAGAGTAGTATATGAACTCAAATATTCTAATAATATTATTCTGAACACTGGGGTTAGAATTGTTTTCACACCTTTACAAATGTCAGTATCTGCAACTAATATGTTATTCCTAATGAAATGATATTAAATAAACATTGTTTTATGATACAATATTTGAAACTTAAATTACAGGTAGTAAATGGTAGTACTCACTGTAATTAAATAGAAATTATTCTTTGGTGTTCTAATGAACTCTAGAAAAACAATCATTATTTTGCCACATTCATTCATAATTACCTAATTAAAACCACCATATTTATTTTTATGGTTGTTTTTGTTATTATTATTATGATCATAATTGTATTTTATCTTTGAGATACTGTTGATTACAGTGAAAGTTAGTCACAAAAACCTCCCAAAATCCCACAGTAAATTGTATTCAGTCTGTGTACTGTCATATATAAACAGATTTCTGAGGAAGTGGACATAAACATTACTGTTTTCTGGTCTGTTTCCTTGTATTGTACATACATTTACCATTAGAAGTTCATTAGATGAAATGCATGAGTAATAGCACCAATTGCAAGATCCACATCGTATCCCGTTTCTCACAGTACAAAACTCATTGGTGTAATAGAAAATGAGATGACTGTGTTTTTCCTCTTTGTGTTCTTAGATTCATTTCTGCACAGGAGGTAATTTCAGTAAGAAGGACAACACTTAGACTGTGACTCAAAACATGGCTTGAGCTGATGACTAGTATATTGCTTTGGAACGCTTACATTACAAGTTCAAACTGTTTATGTGCATATACTGCATAAAACATAATTTATATTTCTTGAAGAAATAACATAAAAATTTTTGAAATTATGTGTAGAAGACTTTTGCATGTGCCACCTCTGAGTGACTCAGGTGAAGAGCTTAAATTCAGCAGGTTGCCTGTTTAGTCAGAGAATACTGTCTGACGTTTCTTACAAGGTCTTTGTAGGTGGCACCCTGAGCAGAAGGGGGGAACACCAAATCACTCTTCTAAGTCACTTGGAAATCTGTAAAGAGAGGTATCTGCTTCGTTTAACTATTCTGCCAGGCTTTGGATATCTTAGGGACTCTCAGCATAGGTACATGTATCACTCTGTAAGAAAACAGAATGGAGAAAGAAAAAATGGAGAGAGCAACTGGAAGGAGAACACTGGCATATATAGTATAATATGTAATATGATACACAAATGATACACATTACTTAATTCTGACACAAAGACTAGCTCTGCAGCTGATGCTATAGAGAGATATAATGGTAGAACAGTTTTAAAGTGACTTTGACAACATCTCCCCAGAGACTGTAGTGTGGTATGCCAAGAAGATGACTGTTGCTTTTGTTTTAATTTGTGGTACGAACTTATATTTAGTTTCTCTATACACCTAAATGCTTTTAGAAATATGTCTCTATATACCATAGAATCATAGAACTATTCAGATTGGAAAAGACCTCGAAGACCATCAGAGTCAACTAAATATGAGACAGCAGTGCATGCAGGTGGCCAAGAAGGCCAATGGCATCCTGGCTTGTATCAGAAACACTGTGGCCAACAGAAATAGGGAGGTGATAGTCCCCCTGTACTTGGCAGTGGTGAGGCTACACCTTGAATATTGCATTCAGTTCTGGGTTCCTCATTATAAGAAGGACATAGAAGTGCTGGAGCATGTCCAGGAAAGGGCAATGAGGCTCCTGAAGGGCCTAGAGCACAAGTCCTGTGAGGAGCGGCTGAATGACCTGAGGTTGTTTAGTCTGGAAAAGAAGAGGCTGAGGGGAGACCTTATCTTCCTTATAGGAAGGACATGGACCTGATGGAGCAGGTCCAGAGGAGGGCCACAAGGATGATCAGGGGGCTGGAACACCTCTCCTATGAGGACAGGCTGAGGGAGCTGGGATTGTTCAGCCTGGAGAAGAGAAGGCTCGGGGGAGACTTAATAACAACCTTCCAGTACCTGAAGGGGGCTTATAAAAAGGCTGGAGAGGGCCTGTTTACAAAGGCCTGTAGGGAAAAGATGAGGGGTAATGGTTTTAAATTAGAAAAGAGTGGATTTAGATTAGATGTAAGGAAGAAATTCTTTATCATGAGTGTGCTGAAACACTGCAACAGGTTTCCCAGGGGGGTGGCTGAGGCCCCATCCCTGAAGACATTCAAGGTGGGGCTTGACGAGGGTCTGGGCAACCTGCTTTAGTTAAGGATGTGCCTGCTCTCAGTGGGAGGGTTGGACTAGATGACCTCTAGATGTCCCTTCCAACATAGACGTTTCTATGATTCTATGATTATCGCTATCTACAACTACCTGAAAGGTGGTTGGAGTGAGGAGGGGTACAGCCTCTTCTCTCTGGCATGTGAAAGGACCAGAGGGAATGGGTGCAAGCTGTTCCAGGGGAGGCTTAGGATGGATATTAGGAAACTTTTCTTCACTGAAAGAGTTATCAAACATCAGAACGGTTTTCTCAGGGCAGTGGTGGAGTTGCCATCCCTGGAGGCATTTAAATGGCATGTGGACCTGGTGCTCAGGGACATGGGTTAGTGGTGAGCTTGCAGTGTTGGGTCAAGGTTTTACTAGATGATTTTGAATGTCTCTTCCAACTAAAGACACTCTGTGATTCTGTGATACTGTGATTCTACTGTTTTCATAAACATAACCTTTTTTTTTTTTTTTCTTTTTAATATATTGCATTAATAGAAATGATACAGAGGAAAGGTGTTAAACTTAAAATGATAAAAAAGGAATAATGAGCACATCCATGATATGAACATCTAGAAGCAAGATGCCAAGACATATCATTGTATGGAAGTTTGACACTACAGAAGAATCCTTGATCTGAATTGAATGCATAAGTTTAATTAAGAACATAATTTTTAATATTCAATGCATAGGAAGAGTTATGTACTTCAAGAAGAAGTGGATTCTTTCATTGTACTCTTTATTTTCAGAGTATTATCCTGAGGAAAGACACCATGATAATAAAGATACTAGTTGCCAGACTAGATTGGATCAAGTCTGGCAACATGTGTCCATGTGTCCTCTAAAATGCTATCAAAAGCATCTGCAATTCATAAAACACATCCATCTATCTTGTGTCATAGTTCATAGTAAATATAAGGAAAGACACCAAGGATAATTCCTAAGGACAAGGACTTTACTGGATGAGAAAAAGACTATTTCTTACCGGACTAGAAATGGGGGGAGAGGGTTTGAGTTAAAATAAGAATAGATGCCTATTCATACCTTTTCCAGAGACATTTAGTTTAATGTGCCAGGTATATATATAGGAAGATTTATCATAAGGTGACTGCAAAACAGGGTTTCTTTACACCAGGTAATACCCTAACAAATAGACTATAGAATAACATACTCTTCCTCTTCTTCCTGGGCCTTATGAAACTTCTGCACAATGACATATTCTCAGTAGTGGAATAGTGATAGGTGGAAGTAGGAATAATGGAATAGTAAGTAGGTGAAAGTACTCCCAGTATTTCCTCCAGTCTGAAGGATTAAACATCCAGCGACAGAAGAAATGCATGCAGAGAGATCATGTCACTACATCAGCCATATATACATATACATATTTATATATACAATATATACATATATACACACATACTTATGTATATACAATATACACATTCACATATATGTGTTTTTATATATATACATGTATACACAATATATACCTGTAAGTGGTAGCCTTCTTTGTATTTCACAGGCATCTTGATAAGGCCTTCATAGGACTCAGGTAGAAGTATAATTGATAGAATTGAATATAGCTTAGCGCTAAGATCCTTAAACCTGTTAAAACTGCACAAAGGTTGAATAAGCTGTCTAACAGGGTAATAGAGAACTGAAGTTTGACATACACAAATAAATGTCACTTATGTCCTACTTCAAGTACCTCTGTTCTCACCAGATCCTGCCCAAAGGCATATCATTACCTATTCCCTGATGTCAGTTTCCATTCATATTTCTGCAATTCTACTTTCCATTTTCTTTAACTGCTTTAAATAAGGCAAAACCACTTTAGGGATGAAAGTAAAATAATGTATATGAAATCAATTGGCATAATGCATGGAAATGATGACACATTCCTCAGAGGGGCAGAAGGTTAAGAGCTAAATTAAACTTTTCTTGTTTTCTGTTGTTGTGGTAACAGCAGAGAGGGAAGGTAGTGCCAACAACTGATCAGAATCAATAGCAGCATCTGTTACTGAGCTAGCCAGAATCTTCCCTAGATTATTTTTCTTTTATTATTCGAAAAGAGGAAAAGACATTTATGCTGTAAACTGAGGGAGAATCAAAGTATTCTCAGCACTCTGATATAACTGTGATTGACAATGAATTCCTTTTCTATGATAGATGAAATCTTTCTAACAGAAATAAAATCACATAAGGAAAGAAACACTATTTTCTGACAATAATATAGAAGAAGGCCCTTACCCATTCTTCCTTTGGATTGCATTTCATGTCCATGTACTGGTTTTGACTGGGTAGAGTTATTTTTTCCCATAGTAGATTGTGTGGTTTGGATATGTGCTGAAACAGTGTTGATAACCCAGGGAAGTTTTAGTGAGCAGTGCTCACACAGAGTTGAGGCATTTTCTGTTCTCACCCCACCAGCAAGTAGGCTGGAAGTGCACAAGGAGTTGGGAGGGGAAACAGCCGGAACAGCTGACCCCAACGGACCAAAAGGAGATCCCATAGCATATGATGTCATGCTCATCATATAAAACTGGGGGAAGAAGCAGGAAGGTGGGGACTCTCAGAGTCACGGTGTTTGTCTTCACAAGTAACTGTTATGTGACTGTGGTGGAGCCCTGCTTTCCTGGAGATGGGAAGACGCCTGCCATGGGAAGTAGTAAATTAATTCTTTGTTTTGATTTGCTTGTGTGTGCAGCTTTTGCTTTATCTATTAAACTGTCTTTATCTCACCCCACAAGTTTTCTCACTTTTACCTTTCTGATTCTCTCCCCTCTTCCAGCAAGTGGGAGTGAGCAACTGGCTGTGTGATGCTGAGCTGCCTGTAGGGGTTAAATCACAACAGGCCCTGAACTGCTGTGGTGTATGCAGTACAGTAATGCCTGTCAGATACAGCAGTAAATCTATAACGTCTTCCATGCAGATACCAACCTTGATCTTTAGCTAGCACAGAGCACCTGCATGTTCCAAAATATCTATCCCTTGCAGACTAAACAACTTTTTTTTTTTTTCCCCCAAATCTAGAGTGAAAGAGCAAATACTATTTATTCATAAATTTAAAAATCACAGAGTCAGAATCACAGAATCACAGAATGTTAAGGGTTGAAAGGGACCTCAAAAGATCATCTAGTCCAACTCCCCCTTCCAGAGCAGGACCACCTAGAGCAGGTCACACAGGAACACATCCATGAGGGTTTAAAATGTCTTCAGAGAAGGATCCTTCTGGGCAGCCTCTTCCAGTGCTCTGTCACCCTCATGGTGAAAGTCTTTCTTTATGTTTTTGCAGAACCTCTTATGCTCCAGCTTGCATCCATTGTCCCTTGTTCTATCATTGGACATAACAGAGAAGAGCCTGGGTCCATCCTCCTGACACTTGTCCTTTATGTATTTATAAACATTAAGGAGAACACCCCTCAGTTTCCTCTTCTCCAAGATAAAGAGACACAGCTTCCTCAGCCTTTCATCATAAGGGAGATGCTCCACTTGCTTAATCATTTTTGTGGCTCTGCACTGGACTATTTCAAGCAGCTCCCTGTCCTTCTTGAACTGAAGGGCCCAGAATTGAACACAATATTCCAGATGCAGTCTCACTAGGGCAGAGTAGAGGGGGAGGAGAACCTCTCTTGACCTACTAGCCACACTCCTTTTAATACACCCCAGGAAGCCATTGGCCTTTTTGGCCACAAGGGCACATCGCTGGCTCATGGTCATCCTGCTGTCTACCAGGACCCCCAGGTCCCTTTCCCCTATGCTACTTTCTAACAAGTCAGTCCCCAGCCTGTACATGGGGTTATTCTTGCCCAGATGCAAGACTCTACACTTGTCCTTGTATTTCATTTGATTTCTCCCTGCTCAACTCCCCAGCCTGTCTAGGTCTTGCTGAATGGCAGCGCAGCCTTCTGGTGTGTCTGCCACTCCTCCCAGTTTTGTATTATCAGCAAACTTGCTGACAACACACTCTGTTCCCTCTTCCAGGACACTGAAGAATATATTGAATAGTACTAGTCCCAGTACCGACCTCTGAGGGACTCCACTAGATACAGGCCTCTAACTAGACTCTGTTCCACTGACCACAGCTCTCTGACTTCTTTCCTTCAACCAGTTCACAATAGACCTCACTACCTGATGATCCAGACCACACTTTCTCAGTTTAGCTGTGAGGATTCTGTGGGAGACAGTGTCAAATGCTTTACTGAAATCAAGATAAACCACATCCACTGCACTACCATTATCTATCCACCTGGTTATTTCTTCATGGAAGGCTATCAAGTTGGTCAAACATGACTCCCCTTGGTGAACCCATGTTGCCTGCTCCTGATGACCCCCTTGTCCTTGATATGCCTAGAGACAGCACCAAGGATAAGTTGTTCCATCACCTTTCCAGGGATGAAGGTGAGGCTGACTAGTCTGTAGTTACCTGGGTCCTCCTTCTTGCCCTTTTTAAAGACTGGAGTAACATTTGCTTTCTTCAAGTAATCCAAGGAGATGTGTGGGTCCATGTGGTAGGGAAGATCAGTAAAAAATACTATAGGAGTAGAGAGGGGAAAAGAGGAGTTGATGGCAGAAGAGGATGCTTAAGTACAGCAATGAAAGAGACATGCAGACACCAAATTAGGTATAGGCAGGAGATTGTAAATATGTAAGGGAACTGAGGAAGTAGAGATTGTGGGAATAGCAATAGAAAGAAAAACTGAGCACTGAGAAATGAAAGGTAACGTCAAAAGAAAGACAGATGACAGTAATAAGGAGAGTGGCAGTTTATCACATCAGACAAACTTCTTTTCAGACCTTCATTTGGAAAGTATTATTGATGAATTCAATGTTCCTTTTTAATTCTAAAAAACATCTGTGACAATTTACAACTCTGAATGTCTCCATCCTTCTCTAATGCTAAGCTAATGGAGAAGTTAACAGCCACCTTACCACTGTTTTTTACTCAATTAGTTCATGTGATTGAGGGAACTGAAATGCTCATGAATATCTCAAGGCTGTTTATGTCTTCAGGGGGAGACTACTATTTTTCTATGCTATGATTTTCTTCTCTATTTTTTTACACATAAAATGATACATTAGTGAATATTAAAGTTAAAAGCAATCAAAAAGTAAGGAAAAAAAAGAATTAAAGGATGCCTATCCTACAGAAAAAAAATAGCTTCTAATGGTGTTATTATGACACATTTCATGATGTTTATCTGCTTGGGGGTTGAATTATTTTTGCAGGTGTAACCTTTATTCTCACATTTTCTAGACATTTTAATGATTCATTTTTCAACTCTTGTATTCTTTTAACTACATACTTATATGGACATACCATTAACATGCACATATAAACCCCATAATTAATTCAGCTTTAGGCTATTTCCCATTTCCCATTACAATTACTCATCAGTACACTGGATTGCTAAGGTTTAGAATATTATACAATCAGGAAAAGTAGTACTAGCACATCCTCAGTATAGGTAGATAGATATATAGTCATAGCTTATCAGAACTTTTCACAAGAACACTTAAAAATATTCTGCAATATTCTCAGAAAGTCTCTATTTCTAAACATGTTAAGTTTCTTCAATGTATGGTTTTGTTGGTTTTGTCTTTTTTTTTTTTTAAGTGGTTTATTAATTTATTACAGATAAAGTTAATTGCCATAGTTTGAGAATGGCATATGTAAATGCTTTCTGGGGAAAAAAGGTATCTTAAAATGCTGGTGGTATTTTTCATCATATTAACAGTAAACACTGTTGATATGGCAGCTATTGAACAAAGAAACAATGCAACTAACCACCATAGTCTTTTGTGATTATAGCATCTGGCTTTTTAACTGCAAAGTATATATTTATTTAGAGCTTTTTACCTTGTTCATAGGAAAGTGTTATTAGGAAAATGCTTAGTAGGCAGTCTTTAAGTGCATTTTGTTCTCCATACAGGTGAAAAAGCTGAGAATGTTCACATCATTTCCACTTGAAAATTTTAAAATTCAGTCAGCTATTTTCTACATAAAATATTGTTTCTTACCTAAAACATGAATTTATGTGTTTCATCTAATTTCCTGAAAAAATTCAAAATTTTTCTTTTATAATAACTGTAAAGATTTGAGGGAAGATGCTTCTCTAACATAAAGAACATTGTAAACATATCATGTGCATAGCAGCATAAGACTGGCAGCTGTTGAAACAAATGTAAATTATATATGACCTTGCTTAAGACATATTAGTCTTCATCAATAATAAGTAATTATCTGAAAAAGTTCTCACATCAAATGAACACATTTTATGAAAAAAATCCCAAACAAATATCAGTCTAAAGATGTTTCTAATACATTTTACTGATATACAGCTGAATGTAAATGAAGGAAAACACAATTCCCCTGGAATTTCCTATCCTGCTCCCAGTGTATCAGAGCTTATGCTACTCTTGCTATTTCACAAAAAGAGATATCTAATTGTGAATTTATTTGTGCTGTTTACACTTCCTTTCTTTGTGAAACCTTACAGAACATAATCCACATTTCTTGAACTCAGTAATTTTTTCTTCTTTCACTAGCTTATTTTTTTCTAAAATAACAAGGAAGTAGGTATCACAAGGAAAAAGTTGTGGTTGGTCTTCCAGAGCTTTGGAACGGAGGAATGTGTATGTAGGTTTTTCATTCTGAGAAGTCTGTTATATACTAAATTAGACAAGCAACAGTAAAACTCTGGAAACCATAATGTAGGGTTTGAAACTTCTTCACTTGACCTGCACCCAGATAATTTATTCTTAATCATAATTTAATCTTTTATTCCTATGAGCTCATAAAATGTGCACCATTAAAATTACACTTATTTTACCAAGCAAAGCTTTAATTATTAAAAGCTAGTTATTTATTTATTTTATTTATTGAAATGATGCTTAGGAGATTCTCATCTGATGACTTGGTTTAGGTTCTGTTTTGGAGGAACATAAATAACTTTCTTACATAATGTAATGACCAAAGGATAAAGGAAGAAGGAATAATGACAGGAGAGGACTAATTTCTATTTCTTTTCAGGAACCTGAGATAATATCATCATGATGGTGATGTTAAAGAATGTTTTCAACTCCATAGCTTACTAATTTTTCTATTCACCATCACAAATTCTTACTAGATACTTGCCTACTTTGAGACAAACATTTCAAATTAACGGGGAAACAGCATTGTGTGTATATGCAAACAGACATTCTTGTGCAACTGGTCTCTATAGACCACTCCATCACTGAAGAAGCTTCATTCAAGGTTTATTCAAGAGTTTAGTTTTATATGTTCTGTATCCCTCACTGTAACAATTGTCTTCTCTCCACTAACTGTAGAGGAATTTTAAGTCACCAAGCCTCTCTAGTCAACTCTTGTAAATACCACCCTTGTCTCCTCAAGATACAAGTAAGGATCTAAGGCTAAAGCATAAAATTATCCATAAAGATTTTCTGATGGTTAACATAAGCCCTCTAACTCAACTCTATTAATGTACTTTGCCTGTTGAAAATGATGCAGCTCCAGACCAATGTGTATGCAATTATCTTTGTGTAGAACTCTACTAAGAATGGGGTCTTCTTGGAGAGTCTGTAAAAAGTGAGAGATAATGTTGTGTTTATATGAAATGTAACTAGTTCTTAGCTGATTCACTAAGGACTATATCCAACCTAATTTCTGTACGCCTTGTCAACAAGAAAATTTATTATTAATATTATATATATTTTTTTTTAATTTGAGACAATATTTTAATGTAGAACCCATGCCACAAAAACAAGCATTTGTTGGTAAGTGACCTTTTTTTCTTTAAGTGGTGCAAAGTTATGTAAGGAAACAGGAAATACAAAGTTAAAATATTTGCATTAATTTAACGGCATGAGAAACAGCGCAACATGAAAGGTAAAAGAAAAAAAAATAGAAAAAGTATCTGGGTAGCTCTGATGTAAGCCTAAAAAAATAATGCAAAAACAAAACTGAAAGGGAGGTATTGTGAATTCCTTTTGTGTGAAGAGAATAAAAAAAATAGTGACAAGATAATACCATCTTATTGGGACTGCTGAAAATGGCCAAGATAACCAGTTTTGGGGCTTTTCCAGGTACCTGATGAGCAGCTGTGCACTAGAGCACTGCCACCTGGAGCAGGACAATAAACTACTTCTTCTGACCACACCAAGTAATTCTACAGAAGATTCTCAAAGTGGTTTCACACAAGCTTCAACAGTACAGGAAGTTTCAACAAAAATAAATAAAATCACAGCATAAAGATGACAAGGAGATAACAATTAGAGATAACTGCGATGGAAATGTTTAGAATACTGACAAATCAGATTAATTTTAAACTTTTAAACATAACTGCATTGAATTCATTCTTTAACACTTCATGTCTATAGTTGTTTCTTCCTTACCCTTATGTAGTCTCTGTGCCCATGGCTTCAACAGTGACATATAATGTATTTGGTAAGATGGGCTGTATATTTGTGATTATACTATTTGTAATTAATCTTACAACTTTTCTTACCTTCTTCTCTGTTCTCATGTTTTTCCATGATTCCTACATGCAACTACACATAACTTTTTTTTTTTTTTTAGGTGCCTTCAATGGAAATATCTCACATATATATGTAAAATGCTTATATGTTGAATTTAGCTTCACTGCTATGGTGTTTCATAATACTTGCTTTCTGTTGAACATTGTAGTCTTTTACAGTAGGGCGCAAGATAGAGTAATATTAATTATGTCCTAATTAGCTAATTATTAGTTTATGGTTTACTAATTTGGCTACAAGCCCTTTCTAAACTCCGTGTTTGCCAATGCTTTGGGTTCTGTGAGTGCTTACTAAGAGTAGGCATGATACCGTATTCAGGTTAGGTTTTAGCACACATCATGCTTTATCCAACATCGGCTTACATTTAGCTTACACTCTGGTTTTATGATGTAGTATAAAAATAGATTATACCTATTAACTGATTTTCTTGTGATTTTAATAAACTTCAGTTTCTTTTCTATCTTCAAAAGATTGATTCTAGACTCAACCCACAAGGACTACAGTTTTTTTTCAGGTCACTAAATTTTTGTTGCCACAGATTTTGGAGTTTTCTTATCAGTTTTACTCTGAAATATTTTTTTTTGTTTTGTTCTTTATTTATTTACTTATTTATTTTCTGTGATCATTTGCTCTAACTAAATTCCAACAAAACATTTTTCTTCACCTTATTTCCTCTTTCTTATTTTATTTATTTCTAATTCTCAATTCTAACAACTGGGTCCATTTCTATTCAGGGTTTCAGGGAAGGGAGTGTTGGTTTTAAGCAGAGGTTATTCTGTTTAAGTTTGGTTTGTTGTTTTTCTATGCTACATGGGGTCCATAGCTTCTTTTAAAGACATAGATAATCTGCAAAACAGATAATGCAGGGAAAAATTCTTGGAAAGTGACTGCAATACTTTTTCTTCCAGGAATACTTAAATACACATGATATGATCCCCTCCAAATAGAGAGAAATGAACTAAGAAAGAATTTATGTTGAAGAGCTTACACAGTTTCTAAATTCATCTGTCCCAGACAACAGATAACCCTCAGATTTATAGGCAAACAGATATTATTTTTCTATAGTTCGACATCATCTTTCTGCTCATCATTATTTTTGTTTCCCTCCTTTGCAGTCTCTTGTTATAGCACTTAGGCGACATTTTTTTTTTTCCGCTTATATTTCCTTCCTACCTTCATTTTTCTTTCACATGAGCCTGTTTAACCTCCAGACATACCATCTATAATTTCATTCATGAAAGCTGCACATTGCTAATATCTTTCCTTTGAGTTCGTCTGTCCACTAGGGCATATGTATGGTCAGTTGCTCAGTTATAAGGCTTCCAGTCTGATCACATCACCTTTGGAAACTCTCTGACAGGTCCAGTCTAATTTATGCACAGAAATTTCCCCCTCCATCCTACCCAAGCAGCTTTGCTTCAGTGATTCCTTTCATGTACAGATCTGGAACATAGTACCACTTTGGGTTCAACCTTCCTGGAAACATTCTAATAAACTGGAAATTGTACAAAGAACAATAAAGAGATCAAAGTATTATAAAGGTGTGATTTACAAGGAAATATTAAAAAAGATAAATATCTACTGATCGACTAACTAGGTTAGTCAGGTTATGGCAGGTCTATAAATATTCAAAGGCCAGGAAAGAGAGAAATTATTATACCTGTAGTACATTTATGTATGTGCATGTACGTGATCTAGTGGGAGGTGTCCTTACCCATGGCAACGGGGTTGGAACTAGATGATCTTTAAGGTCCCTTCCAACCCTGACAATTCTATGATTCTATGATTATGAAGTTGCCTTTTAAATTCTCTTCAAAACCAATGGTGTATCTCACTGTGATCTGCAGTTCATTATTCAATCTTCTTTTCTGTCATTATGGATTTATGAAAATTTAAAATTCCTGCTTAAAATCTCAGCCATCAGTCTGTCTTCATACACTGGTAGTTCTTACTTCTCCCTAGCTGACCTGGGCTTTTAAAAGTGTCTCATAAAACCTCTCATATTTAAAAGTGCATTAATGTATCTTATTCTTCTAACAACACACAGCTACTTTTGTTTAACATTAGCTCTTCTAGACAGACTTGTTCAAATTTTCATTATAACAGAATATAATTATTTTTTAATTATTCCCTGAGAATCTTTGGACATTTGTGCACTGTACTATGCTAGTAATATACTCATTGGAGCTGTAACTAAATCTCAGTCTCACCTTAGCAAGTAAGTGCCATGAAAAACAGACTGCAGACTCAGACTTACATTCTCACTCCATTAATTTCTTCCTACATGATGCAACACTCAGAGGTTGGAGAAAGCAGTCATATGTGAAATGTGTCTCTCAGAGGAAAGAACTGAATCTGGGATACAGAAATACTGGGCTGAGACCTCTAGCCAGTGAACTAACACATGAAAGAGGAAGAAAATTGAATATATATATTTTGTTAATGATTGTTAAGAGGTTTTGAAGCTTCACTGGTGAAGTCCAGAGACCCTAAATATCTTCAAAGTTATGTGATTGTTGAACAGATATTTAAGGATCTAAATTTTGGTTTACTGGAATATGTGGCATCAGTTTATGTCAGATAAAATCACATAGATCCTTTAATAAATCCCAGTCTTAGTTATGCCATTCATTGTGCACAGTAAGGAGGTATTATCTGCTTCCATTATTTTATTGTTATATTGCATTGTTTTGTTAAAAAGCATGTATATTCCCTATTCACAAACAATCCATGCTACTCTGTGAGGGATTATTCCAAAACAAAAAGTCCAAGATCTTTTCTGAATGTAAAAAATTCAGAACATTTAGTACATTAGGAACTGATGTTCAGTCTCCTAATTTGGTATTTATTTATTTATTGTATTTATGTAGGTTTATATTTTTAATTAACTAATCCAATAATATATGTTGCTTGGAGCACGATGAATGAAACTTTGCCTCCTAGAGTTAAGCCCTATGGTCTAAAGAAAAAATTATAAATTTGTAATTACTCCACTGTGTTTGACAGCTTTGAAATAGATCGGAGTTAACACTGAATTTACCAAAACTCTTCAAAGTGAAACTTTTCAAAGATTATTCTCCATGAGTGACAGCTGAATGTACCTGATTTTGGCGGCAGTATGAGGAAAGATGAGGAAATGCAGACATGCAGAACTATAAAGTGATAGGAACTTGATTTCTTTTGTGAGCTAGGACAGTTTTTATTAGGAAAATTTGTGAACAGTGGCTTTTCACAGTGTTTCCACACATTCAAACAAATACTATGTGCTTTGTGTACAAGAAAGCTAAAAAATGTCAGCAAATAAGTTTTCTGTTGTCTTTCCCTCTCAATGGCCAGCAGTTCTACAATATAATAGATAGAATATGGATTACAGAGATGATTTTTGGAACAGATCAATTCTAAATTTGGGAATCTTAGCTCCTGGACCAGATCAGTTCCAGATGTGAGAATCTTCTCTCAAGGTTATCCTTTGAGAGTCATCTCTTTTTTCTATTCCATTTGTCCATATTTTCCTACTCTTTGGCCATACTTTTCACATTACTGACCACATCCCCTGACAGTTTTTGATTGAAGATAGCCATGAATCAATTCCATCCAAAATTTAAACCAAAATCTCTTTGATAGATACATATTGTTACTTCACTTTTAGTGAAGCACTATACACAATCATGAAGTATTAGTTGCTTAGAGCTATCTTTCAGTCTCAATAATTGGTTTATTATCTTCTCATAGTTGGGTTGTGTCTCATCCCACTCAGTGGACAACAAGGGAGGTGAATCTTTGTGATCCCCGGAAAAAGACTGTCCCTGTATGGCAGGGCCGCTGGGGTGGCAGAGTCACCACAATGACTCCGAGGAAAAATAACAAAACAATTTATTAGTTCTCCCTAATTAAACAATCAACAAATGGTATGGATAAAAGTGTTATTTTCATAGGCAATTATTTTACGGTGTGACTAAATTTTGAGGAAAAGGAAGAAAAAGTTATTAGAAAAGAGGAAATGATAGGGGGAGTGAGAGAGTGAGTAAGAGAGAGAGAAAGATAAAGAGAAATGTTATCACCATTCGTGGATCCAATCAGTCCAAGTCTTCAGTTCTTCAGTGATGGGTTCACCATGATCAATATTTTCTGTACCTTTATACCCTTGAGATATCTGTGGGGCATTCCCAATTTCCACAGGAAGTAGTGTTGATTTGAATGAGCTCCATGAGCTAGAGATAGTGTGGTGCCTGCCATCCACCTCCCCCATGACACAGTCAGCAGGAGCAAGTAACTAAAAAAAAGACAGAGTCCCACCTACACAGAACGTATCTCTTCCTTTTGCTAAAGCATATC
>JANIJG010011320.1:0-10774 GCA_024611175.1 Megaceryle torquata
CCCGCCCCCCGACTCCCCGGCGGGGCCCCCCCCCCCCAGCACCGCCTCTCTGTGTGTGCCCCCGCCCCCGTGCGCACCCCCGCCGTGGACGGCGCGTCTCGGGTGTCCCCCCCCGTCTTTGCTTCACGGAGTGCCCCCACCCACGCCCCCCTCACCCACCCCGTCCCCCCGTCCCGCAGCGCTGCTTCTGCTCAGGGGGTGTCCAGGCTGCCTCCCCTCAGTGAGGTGACCCCATCCTGCTTTGGGTGCAGGACCCCTTGGCATAGGGGTGCCAAGTGTCACCCCATTCATTCCCCACCTCTCTTCCACCAGCAGAGAAGGTGTCACTCCCACACCACCCCAAAATCCTGGCAGGCACCCAACCCAGGACTGTTTTTTGGGGTGGCACATCCTTCTGCTACCCCCAGCCACAGAGTGGGGAGCACTGGGGGTGGCAAAGGCCCTTCTCCTGCAAAGCCAGCACCGCTGCTGGGGACAGTCCCAGCCCAGCGCTGCATCTCAGGTGCAGAGGGTTGGCCACCCCACCACATGCAGGGAGAAGTGAAGTCCTCACTGATATTTCCAGCTATTGGGAAAAAAAAAAGATGGTTTGATTTTTTTTTTCTTTTTTTTAATGTTAGCCCTCTTCCAGGTGTTTTCTCTGCAGCTCACGGACCCTGTGCCACAGGACGAGCACTGGGGGTGGCCCCTGGGCCTCGTGTGCCAATGCCAACAGCTCCCCAGCCTTTCCCCATCCCGGCCATCCCACCTTGCCACGGGCCATGAAGGCATCCCTGGCTCCTCTGCAGGAAATCTTGGCCCAGCCAGGGTGGCCGGAGCCCCCTGCGAGGGCCCATTGCCCCACCAGTGCCACAGTGCCATGCAGAGCCATGCTGAGAATGCCAGTGTCCCCCCGGGCTCCGGCTCCTTCCCTTCCAGCTTGCTTTTTTTTTTTTTTTTTTTCCCTCTCCTCCTTCGGGGAGGAGACAGAAGAGGGCTGAAAGCCACCACCATCCAGCTTTGCTTAGCTCCGAGCACCCAAGGCAGGAGACACTTTGGGTGGCTCAGAGCCCTGGTCAGCAGCTCGGCTGGATCGGAACCCCCTGCGCCTCCCGCTTCCCCCGCACAAACCCTCCCCTTCAGCCACTGCCACGTTTCAAAGCAAATCTGGACGGGAAAGGCAAGGCAAGGAAAGGGGTGGCTGGGGGGCCTGGCAAAGGAGGAAAGGCTCCTTCTGTAGCAAATCACAAGAGGAGGAAATCCATTTCCTTCATACCCTCCTGGTGGCAGCCCCCTTCTTTTTTTTTTTTTTTTTCCTTCCTTCCTTCCTTCTCCCCCCCTATTCCCCTTTCTGTTCTTTTCCTGCAAATGCACTGAATGAGCGAGTCACTTCCAGTGCACAACCCTTTTCCAATGCATTCGTGCATAGCTATAGATAGATATATATCATTTATTTAAGGATCAGAAGGGGTTTCAAACAGCTGGCCCTCTTGGGTTAGTTATTCCAAACCCACATGCAAATGCTGCAAAGTTGGGCGGCAACTTTTCGTAGTCGTACTTTCAAAAGAAAAACAAAAGTCACTGAGGTTCCATCTCCCATCTGTTTCTCCCTGCAGCTGGTTTTCTTGGTGTGCTGGTGCCTGCAGTTGCACACCAGGAGCCCCATCCCGCAGAGGTGGTACCTGGGCTCGCTGCTGGGAGCTGGTTTTTGGTTGATGTGATGCTCTGAGGGTGGTTTTGAAAGGCGATGCGATGACACCCCCCTTGGAGGTGGCAGCAAGGAGAGTTTGGCAGCTTTTTTTTTTTTTTTTTTTTAATGTCTTTAATTAAACCTCCCTTGGTTGCTGAGAGGCAGCAGTTTCCTCCCACTGCTGCTGCTCTCCTGGCAGACCTCAGGGAGAGGTTGCTTGCTGTGCCCGGGTGGCTTTTGGTGATCCTCTCTCTGCACCACCCAGCTGTGTCCCTGCTGTGGTAGCATCTGCTCTTGTCTTTCTCTCAGTGTGAGGTTTGGGACAATTCTTGTGGTCCTTGTGGTTATTTTTATTATGATTTAATTTTTATTTTATTTTATTTATCTTTATCCTATTCTATTCCATTCTATTCTATCCCATTCTATTCTATCCTGTTCATTTAATTTCATTTGACTTTCTTTATTCCTTCTTTTCCCCTGGAGGAGAAATCAGTCTTTGCTCTGCCACCCACCCCCCAAAAAAACCCAAACACATTGATGCCCACTTGCATCCCCTCTACAGTGAGTTTTGGTGGCACCTCGCTGATACTTCTGCCTTTCAACACCTTTTCAGCCCCTCCCGTGCGATGCTGGAGAGGACAGGTCACTATCCCTTCTCCTTCTCCTCGCTGCCCTGCTTCCTGCCCTGCTTCCCACCCTGCTACTGGGCTCCCACTGGTGCTGGTGGTCATGGCTGAGCTGGGGCTCAGCGGAAATGGCCTAATCCTGCTCACAATGGGCTGTTTCCTGCAGGGGAGATTTCTTTGGGAAGGCACAAATGGGATTTTTAACCTTTTCCCAGGCAGCACCCAGCAGTTGAGTGCTTGCTTGCTCTGGCATCTGCTCACAGTGACTCTTGAGGGCAACCACAGGTTTCCTCCTTCCCACACACGGTGTGAGGCCACACCTTGAGTGTCCCTTTGAGTGTGCAACTTTTTCCCCATCTGAATGGATCATGGGGCTCCACCAGCCTGGTAGTATCTCTGCAGCAGGGAGTGGGTACCAGTTGTGATGGAGATGCCATTCACATCTCACTTGATTGAGGCTGCACCTCGAATCCTGGCTTCACTTTTGGGCCCCTCACTGCCAGAAGGACATGGAAGGGCTGGAGCATGGCCCTTGGGCAACAGAGCTGGGGAAGGGGCTGGAGCACAAGTCTAGTGAGGAGCAGCTGCAGGACCCAGGTTTGTTGAGCCTGGAGAGAAGGAGGCTCAGGGGAGACCTTCTAGCTCTTGACAGCTCCCTGACAGGAGGTTGGAGCCAGGTGGGTGTCATTCTGTTCTCCCAAGCAACAGGATAAGAGGAAACAGCCTCAAGTTGTGCCAGGGAAGGTTTAGGTTGGAACTGAGGAAGTATTTCTTCCCTGAAAGGTTGGTCAAGGGCTGTCCCAGGCTGCCCAGGGCAGTGGTGGAGTCCCCATCCCTGGAAGGGTTTCAAAGATGTGGAGCTGTGGTGCTGAGGCGCATGGTTTAGTGGTGGACCTGGCAGTGCTGGCGGAATGGTTGGACTCCATGAGCTGAAATGGTTCTGTGATTCCTGGCTTTGTTGGTGGCTTTGCCACTATCACCATCCTGGCTCCAAGGAGGGGACCTGAGGGCACAGAGCATGGCAGGAAGCTGCTTGCTTGTGGTACATGCATGTTGGACTTGATTATTGGAGTACAGTGCATGTTTTAGATGACAATAGCATGGCTCAGGGAGGGAAGCCTAGGTGTTGGGGGTCCCCCCCAGAAGGAGCCATTCTGAGGTGGGCACTGCCGGGTTTTCTGCCTTCCTGGCCAGTCCTAAATGTTCAGGGTGTGAGAACACACCCGGTGCAGGTCTGTGCGATGCCAGGAAGGGATTTGGCTGTGGCTGTGGCTGCTCCATCCACGAGTGGGCTGGAACCCAGAATGAAGAATCTCCCCTTCTGTTTTTTGGTCAACACCTACACATAGAAATGTGAATCGGGTGTTCTCCATCCTCAACATTCACATGTCTTTTCCATCCTGCTTTGCAGAAGAATGCAGCTGAGGCCAGGCTGGGATTAACCTGTAGCTGCCTACTGACCTGTGTCCCATGTGGGAAGACTCCTGCATGGGTTGATTTTGGGGGGACCTTGCTGGAAAGTGCCTGGAAGAAAAGGACCTGAGGATGCTGGTGGGCACCCAGCTGAACATGAGCCAGCTTGTGCCCAGGTGGCCAAGAAGGCCAATGGCATCCCAGGCTGTATCAGAAATTGTGTGTCCAGCAGGAGTAGAGAAGTGATGGTGCCCCTGTACTGGGCACTGGTGAAGCCACAGCTTGAACACTGGGTTCAGTTTTGGGCGCCGCAGGATAAAAAAGACATTGAGGTGCTGGAGTGAGTTCAGAGAAGGGCAAGGGAGCTGGTGAGGGGTCTGGAGAAAATGTCCTGTGAGGAGCGGCTGAGGGACCTGGGGTTGTTTAGTCTGGAGCAGAGGAGGCTGAGAGGAGACCTTATAGCTCTCTACAGCTACCTGAAGGGAGGCTGGAGTGAGGTGGGTGTTGGTCCCTTCTCCCAGGTGACTGGTGATAGGATGAGAAGAAATGGGCTGAAGTTGCAGCAGGGGAGGTTTAGGTTGGATATCAGGAAAAATTTCTTCCCTGAGAGAGTGGTGAGGCCTTGGAACAGGCTGCCCAGGATGGGGTGGAGTCACCATCCCTGGAGGTGTTGAATGAAGGTGTAGATGTGGCACTTCAGGACATGGCTTAGTGGTCCTGATAATATTTAGTAGATGGTTGGACTTGATGGTGTTGAAGGTCATTTCCAACCTTAATGATTCCATGATTCTATGGTTTTGAGTGGGACCTCTGTTAGATGGAGGCCACTGTCATAATACCTGTAAGAATGGGAAACTGAGGCTCAGTCTTCTTTCTCCTTTATGGCCAGAACTGGCTGCCACAAGCTGATGGGCCAAGCTCCCGATGCTTACGCATGGGGCAATGGTGATAAAGTTATAAAACATTATATTTTAAGAGATACTGAGCCCTTGCTGGGCTTTCCCCCCCGTGCACAGTGAGTCACGGTCTCCCAAACGCTGGGATTGTGACACCGTCAAACGAAGGCGGCTGACGAATGAGCTGCTATTTCCAGGCTTCCTGCTAAATATATTTTCCCCTCCCCAGTCCTCTTCGTAGTACTCTGCAAAAATTAAGGCCTTCCCATTGTTAATGAGGGAAAACGAACCACGTTTCTGCCTCCCGTGGTCTTTGCCAGCTGTGGGAACTGAGGCAGGCGGGTGACTTAAGGGCTGAATAGTTGGAGGAGAGCGCGAAGTGGGGTGGAAAAAAGCAGAATTTAGGTCCACTTTTAAAAAGGGAATAAACAGGAGGGAGCATGAGGCGACGGTAATTGTGTCGTGCTGGGGGACAAGCGTGGCTGTGGGAGCAGAGGGGCTGTGCTGCCCTCGGGGAGGGTTTTTTGTCAAAGCCAACTGTTTACTTTTAAAAGCTTTGGTCCAAAGTTTGGTCTCGGGTTTACATATAGGGCCTCTGTCGATCCATACCATGGATCAACAAGTTTTTCTTTCAGTAAACACTTTGGCTGGTGTAGGGGGGGAGAGGGGCGGAAAAAGCCAGCACTAAGTTGTAAGAAAATCCTTCGGACAGCATTTTTATCTTTAATTAGTTTGTTTTTCAAGCCCTGGAAATATTTTCCCGGCTCAGACTGCAGAAACTCCCCCAGCCTCCCCCGCCAGAGGTTTGGAGCTGCTTCCTTCCTCCAAAGCATTTTTAACCCAAGCAGGACTGTGGGGACGTTTGCGTGCCTGGGGAGTCCCGGCTGGGGTGAGGGCAGCGTGGGCTCAGTGAATCCTGCTGGGCTGAGGTTTTTGGGAGGGGAACTGGGTTTTATAGAATAATGGAATCGTTTTCATTGAAAGAGACCTTCAGGACATCGAGTCCAACCGTTAACCCAGCACTGCCAAGTCCACCACTAAACCATGTCCCTCAGCACCACATCTACATAGCTTTTCAATCCCTCCAGGGATGGAGACTCCACCACTGCCCTGGGCAGCCTGGGACAGCCCTTGACCAACCTTTCAGGGAAGAAATACTTCCTCAGTTCCAACCTAAACCTTCCCTGGCACAACTTGAGGCTGTTTCCTCTTATCCTGTTGCTTGGGAGAACAGAATGACACCCACCTGGCTCAAGCCTCCTGTCAGGGAGCTGTCAAGAGCCAGAAGGTCTCCCCTGAGCCTCCTTCTCTCCAGGCTCAACAACCCCGGGTCCTGCAGCTGCTCCTCACCACCCTTGTGGTCTAGACCCTTCCCCAGCTCTGTTGCCCTTCTCTGGACACACTGCAGCCCCTTAATGTCCTTCTTGGAATTAGGGTCACAAAACTGAACCCAGGATTTGAGGGACAGCCTCCCCAGTGCCCAGTACAGGGTGACAATCCCTGCCCTAGATTCATAGAGTGACCTGGTACCTCTGCAAAGGATGCTCAAAAATGAATCCCTTGCTTCTGAAAATGTTAGGGTTTGAGAGCCACAGTGGGTAGATTTTGGTAGAGGTGCCACACTGCCTGGATGCATGTGCTGAGACACCGTTATTAAAAGCCACTTGCATGCCTTCAGAAGTGGAATTAGGATTTTGGGTTGGACTCTGTACTGTGTTTCATGGCAGGGGAAACCCAGCATCTTCTAAAATGGGTGGGGGAGCTTTGCTTTTTTGTATTGGGCAGCAAACTCTGGGCTAGTGGGGGTGTGATTTTTTCCAGTTGCTGCACTGTCAGGGAGTAGGTGCATAGTGGTGGGTAGTAGATGTAAACACACAGTAGTGCTTGGGTTGTTTGCCTTTATCCCTTGCCTTGCCATCGAGGGCTGTGAGGTGGATGCACTGATTTGATTTCTAACCATATTGCTCCATCAGAAACAGCCAGAGCCCTGTCCTGGCTGCTCTGAGCATCACAGGGAACTGTGCTTTTGATTGACACATTGAGTTCTGCCTGTTCACCACCTGGCAGCCTTTTGGTCCTCAGTTAATGTCATTTACCAGCAGAAGCTCCCTTGCTGTTGAAGATGCTGTTCCCTCTGCGTGGCTGTAGAGAGCCCCCAGGACAGTTGCTTCCCAGATTCAGCTGGTTCAGGCACATCCCTCATGCAAGGCAAGATGAGGAACATCTCCCTCACCCTTTTGGGTAGTGGTGACTTGTGTAAAGGTGCCCTTAATGCAGGGCAAGGATCGAATGGGGAATTACAGCCTTTTATATGTGGTCCCTGCTCAGTTCATCCCACACAGGCAAATCCCTCTCTCACCCAACAAAATTCCCTACCCAGGTCATGGGGAAGCTCTGTAGGGTTTGGACATAAGGCTGCCTTGATGGGGATAAGGGGGGAAAACCAAAGAAGCTGGTTGAGGAGGTGGCCTTACAGCATAACTAATGAAAATATAATAATACCTGGAAAGGCCCAGTTCTGCTCTCGCCTGCACCAGTTCTGCAGCTGCTCCAGCTCTGCTCACTGCCCTGCAAAGCAGGAGTGTGCCTGGTGCTTCTTTTCCCACAGCAGCATCTTGTCTGAGAGCAAACAGACAGCGAGGGTCTTGTGCCTCTGAATAAGCCTTTCGTTGCTCTTCCTGTTACAAACTTCTCCTTTCTCTGGCCGCCTGCAAAACACTCGGTGCAAGCTCCACAGCTTTGCCATCCCCGGTGTTCGTCGCTCCTTCCTGAGCCAAGGAAACCTGGTTTCTGCTGTGCAAGGGAGCTGGAGGTAGCATTGCTATAGGTCAAAGAATCCCGGTGTACTGGGGGTTGGAAGGGACCTGTGAAGATCATCTGGTGCCACCCCCCTGCTCCAGCAGGGTCACCCAAAGCAGGGGGCCCAGCATTGCAGTGTCCGGGTGGGTTTGGAATCTCTCCAGACAAGGAGACTCCACAACCTCTCTGGGCAGCCTGGCACAGGCTCTGAGACCCTCACACCAAAGAAGTTTTTCCTCTTCAAATCTCTTCTGGATGTAAAGTCCATGTCCTTGTTGTGCCCTAGTGCTACAGGATGAAACAACTTTGCTTTCCTAGCCAGCAAGGTTTGCAAGAGCCAGAAGTGTCTCTTCTTCAGCCAGCTCGAGGCCAGGCGATGCACTTTTTCCATTACCACCCCAAACTCTGCCCGTGGTTTCCATCTCCTCGGCAGAGTGCTTCTTGCATCTCCTCCTCTGCAAGCAGAGCATAGCACGTGGGATTCCTTTTTTTTTTTTTTCTTAAGTTAGAAGAAAACCAAAATCCCAACCATCATGAGAACACACCGTGGAGTTTGCTGTCCTACAGGAGGATGGGGCAGAAGCAGAGCCAGCAGCTGGTTGCTCAATGCTGGTAGAGGCAGAAGGAGAACACTTGGCACCCCCCCATCACTCCCCCCACCCCTGCAGCTACCTCCTGCAAGACATGAAGCAATATTTCCAGTTGGGTTTTTTACAGCTTACGGCTCTGCAACAGTTGCAGCTACCTCTGTGTGAAATGCAGCTCATCTCTGTTGGCGTTTGATGGGCATGGGAGGTTTTTGGGCTGGTTCTGGACAAACTGGAGAGCTGGGAATAAGCAAACCTAATGAAGTTCAACAAGGATAAGTGTAGAGGCCTGCACCTGGGGAGGAAAAACACCTTGTGCTGGTACATGTGAGGGGCAGACCTGCTGGAAGACAGCGTCATGGAGAGGGACCTTGGAGTCCTGGTGGACAATAAGTTCTCCATGGAACAGCAATGGGCCCTTGTGGCCAAAAACGCCAGTGGTCTCCTGGGGGGTATAAAGTAGAGTGTGTCCAGCAGGTCGAGGGAGGTTCTTCTACCCTTCTACTCTGCAGTAGTGAGACCACATCTGGAGTATTGTGTCCAGTTCTGGGCTCCCCAGTTCAAGAGGGACAGGGAAATACTAGAGAGAGTCCAAGAGGCTATGAGGATGATGAAGGGACTGGAACATCTCTCTTATGAGGAAAGGCTGAGAGAGCTGGGGCTGTTTAGCCTGGAGAAGATAAACACAAGAGGGGATCTTATGAATGGTTACAAATATCTGCAGGGTGGGTGTCAAGTAGAAGGGGCCAGGCTCTTGTCAGCAGTGCCCTGGGATAGGATGAGAGGTAATGTTAACAAGGTGAAACCCAGGAAGTTCCACCTCAACATCAGGAAAAACTTCTTCACTGTGAGAGTGACAGAGACTGGAACAAGCTGCCCAGAGAGGTTGTGGAATCTCCTCTGGAAACTTTCAAGCCCCACCTGGATCTGTTCCTGTGTGGCCTCCCCTGGGTGACCCTGCTCTGGCAGGGTGGCTGGACTTGATGATCTCCAGAGGTCCCTTCCAACCCCTACCATTCTATGATTCTATGGTTGTGTACAAGGCTGGGTGGTTTAGCAAAGCATTGGAGGGGTGGCTGAGGAGCCATTGGGAAGGTCAGAATCTCTGGTGACCTGTTGCTGATGTGGGCTTAGGTGGGATGAAGGCACTTTTGGCGTCAGACATCAGTGCACCAGGTTTTGCTGATGCCCCAGCTCAAGGCTGCGTTGCTCTCAGAGATGCTGCTTTGGGGTGCTCCACAGATGCACCAGGATGGGATGCTCTGCCCTGTCCCCACAAAGCCTCCTGATTCACAGCTGGGGAATTAAAAGCAATACATGAATTAAAAGTAATAAATAAGAGTGAGCAGCACAGCGCTGTGTTGCAGGGGGCCTGATGTCTCATCCCAGGCTTATTTTTTCCCCCTTTTTGGGGCACCCCGTGATGCTGGATGTGCAGCTGGGATCTTGTACGTGGCGGGTTCAAGGTTCAGTTCTTTTGCCAAAGCTTCTTTTCCGCTGCCCCATGGGATCTTTGTGAGAATCCACACATCTCTGAAGGGATCCAGCCTCACCAGTCCCATGGCTGCTGTTATTAGAAGAGTCTCCACAAAGATTTAGGGGCTAAACCCATGCGTATCTCATTGCAGCCTCTGAGCTTGCTGGGTGCATCCTTACTGAGGCCAGGCTCCCAGCAGGGTTGCCCAGAGCAGATGGGAATGGGGGGTGTTTTTAATTATCCCAAATGGCCTGCTGAGTTGCTCTCAGTGTCCCCAGAGCAGCAGGTCACATGAGACAATGGCCCACACTACTGGAGGGATGCTCAGGGAGCTTCCCCTGCCAGGCTGACCGGTGGTTCTTACACCTACATTGCTTTTCCAGGTTTCTCCCTCTTTTATATATCCCTTCCTTCTTCCCAAATCCCAGGTCCCTGGTGGCAAACCTCCTCCTTAGCAATCCCCTTGCTGGAAGGAGCGTGGTGCCGGTGCCTGCACATCGCCCTGGATGATTTGACTTTCCCAGCACGGGAGGAAAGGGGAGTGAGTGGTGTCAGGGGAATGGGTCCAACAACTGATGTGCTTGATTGTTGGTTTTTTTTTCCCTTTGTGTGTCTTTGACAGGTTACAGCCAAGACTGCCTTCCTGTTTATCTTACCTCAGTATAACGTTAGCGTGCCTACAGCAGGTAAGAGATGTCCCAAGGGGAAGGTGGGCTTGTGGTCTGCCCCAGATCATTGCTGCTGGCTGGGTTGGGCTCACCTGCTGATGCTCACTGCTCAGGCCTTGTTTGGTACTAAAGGAGACTTGAAAAATAAGATATGTGGGGGAAAGGCAAGGTTTGAGTGGCGCAGAGCACGCTGATCATATCTGCCAGCCCCCGTGCCCCTTGAAATGGAGTCTTAGGGCTTTCTCTCTACCCTGTTTCTGCCGTGGTCAGGCCACTTGATGCACTCTGTAGGGTGAGGATCCTCTGCAAAACTTGGCCAGGCAAGACCACATTGCCTGATTGCATGCCCAGAGTGGCTCTGTGCCCTGTGGAGGAGCAGGAGGGGGTTAGCTCTTTGCTAATAGGTGGGGGCTGTGTAGGTAATTCCCATCTCAATTTATTAACTGGGGTTGGCATGAGGTGAGGGTGCAGAGATGCATGTGATGAAACAGCATCCCTGCCTCAGGAAGCTTCCGGTAATGGTCATAGCATCATAGAATGGGTTGGGTTGGGTGGACCTTTAAAGGTCATCCAGTCCAACCCCCCTGCACTGAGCAGGGACATCTGCAACCAGAGCAGGGTGCTCAGAGCCCCAGCCAA